>APFE030373349.1:5698-20418 GCA_000404065.3 Pinus taeda
ATAATTATAATAATTAGTATAATAGTCTTACAAAATAGTAAAAAATAAAACATAAATAGCATTACAAAATAGTGTTACAAAATAGTACGACGTAAAACATAAAACAAACAAACAATACAGTAGTAACATGGAATACAATTATTAATATAGCAATAACATGAATTAAATAATGACAATGATTAGTATAATAGTGTTACAAAATAGTAAAACATAAAACATAAAAAGAAACAAACAATATAGTAGTAACAATTATTAAATAATAATAATGATTAGTGTAATAGTGTTACAAAATAGTAAACATAAAACATAAAACAAACAAACTGTATAGTAATAACATGAATTAAAATTATTAATATAGTAATAACTTGATTTAAATAATGATAATGATTAGTATAATAGTGTTATGAAATAGTATAACATAAAACATAAAATAAACAAACAATATAGTAATAACGTGAATTAAAATTATTAATTTAGTAATAACATGAATTAAAATTATTAATAAAGTAATAACACGAAGTAAATAATGATAATCATTAGTATAATAGTGTTACAAAATACTAAAACATAAAATATAAAACAAACAAACAGTATAGTAATAAGATGAATTGAAAGTATTAATATAGTAATAACATGAGTAAAATAATGATAATCATTAGTATAATAGTGTTACGATATAGTAAAACATAAAACAAACAAACAATATAGCAATAACTTGAATTAAAATTATTAATATAGTAATAACATGAATTAAATGATGATAATGATTAGTATAATAGTCTTACAAAAATAGTATTACAATATAGTTAAACATAAAACATAAAACAAATAAGCAATATAGCAGTAACATGAATTAAAATTATTAATATAGTAATACCATGAATTAAATAATGATATTGATTAGTATAATAGTGTTATAGAATAATTTTACAAAATAGTGTTACAATATAGTAAAACATAAAACATAAAACAAACAAACAATATAGTAATAACATGAATTGAAATTATTAATATAGTAATAACATGAATTGAAAGTATTAATATAGTAATAACATGAATTAAAATTATAAATATAGTAATAACATGAATTAAATAATGATAATGATTAGTATAATAGTGTTACAAAATAATAAAACATAAAACAAAAAAACAATATAGTAATAACATGAATAAAATAATTATAGTCATTAGTATAATAGTGTTACAAAATAATAAAACATAAAACAAAAAAACAATATAGTAATAACATGAATTAAAATTATTAAGGTAGTAATAACATGAATTAGATAATGATGATGATTAGTATAAGAGTGTTACAAAATAGTAAAACATAAAACATAAAACAAACAAACAATATATTAATAAGATGAATTAAATAATGATCATGATTAGTATAATAGCATTACAAAATAGTGTTAGAAAATAGTAAAACATAAAACATAAAACAAACAAACAATATTGTAATAACATGAATTAAAATTATTAGTAAAGTAATAACATGAATTAAATAATGATAATGATTACTTAATAGTGTTACAAAATAGTAAAACATAAAACCTAAAACAAACAAACAATATAGTAATAATGTGAATCAAAGTTATTAATGTAGTAATATCATGAATTAAATAATGATAATGATTAGTATAAATAGTGTTAGAAAATAGTAAAACATAAAACATAAAACAAACAAACAATATTGTAATAACATGAATTAAAATTATTAGTAAAGTAATAACATGAATTAAATAATTATAATGATAGTATAATAGTGTTACAAATTAGTATAACATAAAACATAAAACAAACGAACATTATAGTAACAACATGAGTTAAAATTATTAATATAGTAATAACATAAATTTAATAATGGTAGTGATTAGTATAATAGTGTTACAAAATAGTGTAACATAATAGTAAAACATAAAACAGACAAACAGACAAACAATACAGTAGTAACATGGAATAAAATTTTCAATATAGTAATAACATGAATTAAATAATTATAATAATTAGTATAATAGTCTTACAAAATAGTAAAAAATAATACATAAATAGCATTACAAAATAGTGTTACAAAATAGTACAACATAAAACATAAAACAAGCAAACAATATAGTAATAACGTGAATTGAAATTATTAATATAGCAATAACATGAATTAAATAATGATAATGATTAGTATAATAGTGTTACAAAATAGTAAAATGTAAAACATGAAAAGAAACAAACCAATTTTATAGTAATAACAATTATTAAATAATAATAATGATTAGTGTAATAGTGTTACAAATAGTAAACAATAAAACATAAAACAAACAAATTGTATAGTAATAACATGAATTAAAATTATTAATATAGTAATAACTTTTGTTTTTTTTTTTTCCGAAGAAAAAGAGAACTTTTTATTAAGAGAATAAAAAGTTACATTGCATATGCGATGAGCATTTCTGATGCTACTGATTGACTATCCATGCAATCAAAAAAGAGACATCCTTTTTGTCATTTTGATCATCTGACAAAAGCATAAGATAGCTACAAAAACGAAATATATCAGTTGTTTTAACACTGAACAACCATGTGCAAAATCGTCCTCTCCAACAAGAGGTCATTCACAAACCATCAAAGGTGGGTCTCCTCAATAGAATAAGAGGAAAACAACCCATATAACAGTATGAGAACATTATGTCCTGGAGAAATAACAGTCATCCCAAAATTTAGTTACCAGAAAAAAAGTCTGTGTAAAGCTTCATCCGAGAGTAAAAGAAGGATAAAACAAAACACTGTTGTTATGCATGTGGTGGTTGATCTGATATTTGGACTTGTCCCTGACATTCTTCAAATATCTTCCAGACTCCCAGATTTTGTTGCAAACCTTCCTTAGAAAGCTTGTCCGTAGAATCATTGTTGTCCCTGTAGATATGACATAAAGAAAAGCTATTAAAAGATGTTATTAGAACCTGCAGTTCTTCCAGCAAAGGTTTCAGTATTTGGTTTTTGCAAGTGCTTTTTCCATTGACCCAGTTTATAACATTGAGAGAGTCTCCAAAAACCTGAATTGTGAGGGTGTTTCTTTGAATGAGCCAGCAAAGAAGAAGTGCCAGGGCTGAAAACTCAACGAAGTTGTTAGTTCCTGTCCCCAATCCAACTGAGGCTTTGAGAATATGATTTGCATTAACATGGATGACAATACCAGCTCCTGCACGATTTTTTGAGAGGCTCCGTCAAAGAAAGCCCAGGGGATGCCCTCTTTGATATGCACAGTCTTATTATGAGTTTGGGATTTTTTCTCCTTTGGCTCGGGGATAGATGAATAAATTGATACACATTGAATAGCAGTGGCAGTAACCAGAGTTCCCTTGTCTTAAAAAATACACTTGTTTCTAGCAAGCCAAACACCCCAACAGATAATGAGCGGAAGATTCCTCATGTTCCCATCAGGGTATTGATGCCACCATTTTTCCCAGGCCTCATCCAGGTTCCCATTGCCCCATTCAAACCTTTTGTTCATCATTTTCTCTACCTCCCCCCATATCTTTTTTGTTTCAGGGAAATTTAAAAAAAGGTGGTTGATGGATACTGCTTCAGATTTACATACTGCACATCTCCCAGGACCGTGCATAAATCTAGACTGAATAATGTCCCAAGTTGGAATTTTTCTTTTTAATAGACACCAGAAAAAAAGTATGGCCTTGGCCGGACATTTGAGCTTCCAAAGATGCTTCGACCACTATTTGAGATCTCCCCATCCCTTCCTAGACAGAATAAATTTGTATCCATCTTTTGGGGAGTACTCTCCAGTTTATCCATGCGCCCATATCAGCAAATCCGGCCTGTCTTTAAGCCTGACATTTGAACGGGTGAGTTCTTGGATGAATGAATTCCATTCGTTCCACCACCTGTGATCTAGCTCTAGGTCTTGCCCATCTTTCCATGCTTGTTCCCACATAGTTGATTGACCCGCCTTTTCCACCTGATCTAGGAAAAATATGCCCTTGCCTTCTAAGTTTCTGATTAAACCAGGTGATAAAGCATAATTTTCATTACATCCTATCCAAGGGTCCTTCCCTATCTTCAAGTTCCTGCCATTCCCAATCTTCCATGCCAATCCTTGTTCAATCACCTTAAAGGATTCCACAGTTACCCTCCATATCACTGAGACATTCTTCTTATTCTTTATTGGGTTTCTTATCCAATCTTCCAAAGGAGCTGGGTCTATATATTTTCTTTTCACCACTCTAGTCCATAAATTTTCCATCGTTATAAGTCTCAATCCTGATTTGGATGCCAAAGAGAGGCTGAAGTCAGGAATACTTTTTATCCCCCATCCTCCCGAGTCCTTTGGCCTTGCCAATTTATCCCAGGCCACCCAAGGGAGCACCAGACTCTCCTTTGTACCATCCCACAAAAATCTGCTGCAAATTCTTCTGATTTTCTCCAGGATACCCTTAGGAACCCATGTTAATGCCGCCCAGTAGACTGGAATGGCCAGAAGCACCGATTTTATGAGGGTCAATCTCCCAGCTCTAGAGAGCCATTTGAAACTCCAATGAGAGATTTTGGTTTCTATCTTTACAATCAGCCAATTCCAATCCTCTTTCTTGTATGCATTCAATTTTAACCAGAAACCTAAGTACTTGAAAGGATGTTCCAAAGTACTAGGCTGAAAAGGAAAGAGGGATTGTAGCTGGGCCCTCTCTTGTCTTACTACTCCTGCCACTATCAGCTGTGATTTCCTGGAGTTAATCTGCATTCCAGTAGCTTTCAGAAGCAGATCTAGAATGATTTTTAGTTCCTTAATTTCATTTGACTCTCCATTTGTGAAAATCAAGATGTCATCAATGAAAAGGAGATGGGAGATGAATAAATTGATTGCTACTTCAATACCTCTTACCTTCCCCTCCCTTCTGGCCTTGTGGATCAATTGGCTTAAGCCTTCTGCAACTAAGAGAAAAAGTAGAGGGGACAAGGGGCACCCCTGCCTCAAGCCCCTCTATACTTTGAAGAAAGGAGCAGCTGCTCCATTGATTAGAATTGCATAGCTGATGTTTGTGATACACCCCATGATCCAGCTGATGAAATCTGATTTGAAACCTAAGCGAGTTAAGAGAAGCCGGATATATATCCAGTTTATTCGATCATATGCTTTTGATAAGTCAATTTTTATAACTGCACCCTTCTTGTTCTTCTGTCTGAGACTATGTAAAACCTCCTAAGCTACACCAATGGCTTCATGAATTTGTCTTCCAGTTAGGAAACCAAATTTCTCCATTGAAATGTGCCATGACATAATTGGTTTGATTATGTTTGCTATCACCTTTGCAATGATCTTTTATATATAGTTACAAAGTGAGATTGGCCTGAAATCCTCAAATTTTTCAGGAACTTCCTGCTTTGGGATGAGAGCTATAAAAATGGCGTTGAAAGGCCTGTAGCCTCACCTTCTTCCTGGATTCTTCTACTACTTCAGTGATTTCTACTCCTATCAAGTCAAAGAAGTGGAGGAAAAGTTCAATGGGCCATCCGTCCGGCCCAGGACTTTTCTCTTTTGCCATGGATTTAATAATTGATTCTACTTCCTCCTCGGTTACCGGGCTTGACAAATCCTCTGCTTCTTCCTCCTCGACAAACCTTGAGAAACATTGGGCTGTTTTAATTACCTCAGCAATAGTAGCCTCTCCTGAATCTGCAAATAGACTTTGGAAGTGCCTTTGTCCTAAATCGAACAGAGAGTTAAAAGTCTTCACCTCCCTTCCTTCTTCATTTTTAAGGGTCCAGATAGTATTTGCAGACTTCCTCCCTTTTTCATAATTGTGGAAAAAGCTGGTGTTTTCATCTCCAGCTTTTAACCAGATCGCTTTGCTCTTGAGCCTTTACTCCTCTTCTTTTGCCAAAAGAATTTGATTCTTGAGGTTCTCAAGGTGAAGAATCCTTTCTTTTGAAACCTGAGAAGCATATCCATCCTCCTCTATGCTTTCCAGCTTTTTTAGTTCCCCACTTATCCTGTTTAAATCCTCGTTTTGGTTGCCTTCCTGTCCCTCGCCCAGTTTATGGTAGCTTTCTTCAATCTTTTGAGGTTTTCCATGAAAAAAAAACCTTTATCCTCAGTGCAGCTATTTTCAAGGTGTCTCCATGTTTCTTTTGAAAATATTGTTAAAGGAAACATCTTGCAACCAAGAGGAATTGAACTTGAAAGGGGTTGGTGGCTTTGGAGGAGGGATGGAAAGTTCTAAGTAAACTGGGAAGTGATCTAAAGACCCTCCTTCTTCAATCCATTGCCGAAACATAGGGATCTTGGAAGCTAATTCTTCGTTAATGAGGAAACGGTCCAGTCTTTTTACTACTCTAGCATCTCCTGCTCTCCTATTCCTCCAAGTCGGCTTTAGCTTGATCAAATTAACATCTATTAGTTTGTTGGAAATTAGCATATTTAGGAAGAAATTAGTCAGAGGATCTTCCCTAGCTAATGGACCCCATGGCTCCACTCTTCTTATTGAGAAATTTAGATCCCCTCCCATCACCAAGTTTTTTCCCTTCAATAAAGATTTGGACATCAGCTCATTCCAGAAACCCACCCTACCTTAGCAGGGGCCATAAGAAATGAGAATAGTTAAGGGAAAGGCAAAATCTGGAGATTGAATTTCCATTCCCATCACCTGCTTCATCCTCCACTGGTTCCAAACCTTGATTCTTCCTTCCCTATAACCTATTGCCAGACCGCCTAAATGTCCATCTGAGTCAATTGCTGAGAATTCTCAGCCTGGTAGAAGGGCATTTAACATCGTTTCCACTTCTGCTCCATTCCCTAAGGTCTCCTGAAGAAAAAGAATATCTGATTTTGAATTTTGAACTATCTCCCTAAGGGCCAGTTTTTTGGGTTTACTGGCTAAACCCCTTCAATTCCATGAAGTCAGGATCATTTTACAACATTTTCAGGGCCCTGCACCGCTCTAAGAACCCCAGTGATAGACTGTTGTTTCCCATCATCTACGTCAAACTTAGGTTTTATCTGTGCGATGGATAGGTTTGATTTCCGACCTCTTTTTTTCCTTTTTTGGCTTTGGGAGGGGAGAAAACCTATACCACCAACTAAACCTGAGGAAATTGGCTTGCTGTCCAGGGATCTGAGGTTATATGGACAAGATGGGTGAAGGGCCGAGGGGGCTGGATTAAGAGAAACACCTTCAAAATTCAGATCTAGGGAGGGCATTGCAGCCGGGATGTCTTCTATGCCGATTTCCACGGTGGTTACATCATGTTTTTCAACTCTTTCATTATTATCAGAGATGAAATTATTGCAAGGAGAATTTGGGGTCGTACAAACTTCAATTGTCTCAGAATTAAGAATAGGAGGGGAGATTGAATCTAAACACATACCCATTGCTCCTTCGCTTTCGATGGACTTTTGAGAAGGTGCCGGCTCCTAGAATTTCTCCGCTTTTGTTTTGTCGAAATCCAGTTCCGGTTCTTTTTCCACACCACTGAACAAGGGGGCCTGTTGAGCTGCTTCCAGAATCTGCCCTTCTAGATGGACCTCTGTCTCCATTTCTTCAGCTATCTGATCTCCTGAAGCCTCCTTCCCCTGAGAAAAATGATTGTGACTAAAAACCTTCTCCCATTGGGTAGATGACCTCTGGAAACGCCGCCTTCGCCTACCTAAGGGGAATTCCTTGGCAAGACGACCATATTCATGGCATCTGTGGCACCTAAAAGGCAGATATTCATAATCCAAAATCTTCTCAAATACGAAATCCTTATATTGAAGATTTATCTTCTTTGCGAGTCCTCTGCTGGGATTTAGATTGACTAAAATCCGCGCCATAGCCTTGTTCCGGGTCTCTAAGAAGGACATATCTACTTCTAGGAAGGTACCCAATCTGTTTCATATCACTTTAAAGACTGATTCGACCCACAAGAACGAAGGCAAACCGGGTGCTCTTACCCAGACCAGGAAGACATCCGTTTTTTCATGGACAACATCAAACAAGGGAGTCCATTTTTTCGTAAGAACAGGAATGTTCCCAAATGTCCAATTCTTCCCAACCACCCAGTTAGCCACCTGTTTATTCTCAAAGCGCACCATAAACCAACCCTTTGTAAGGGTTGAAACCTCGAAAACCTTTGCTTGATCATACTGCTAATTCTGTTCTCCCGAAGCTTGGATAAAACTAGAAGAGAATTTCTTCCCTCTCGCCCTGCCAACCACTGTACAGTCTTCCACCTCCAAGGCTTCTTTGATACTCACATCCATACCCAGCACTAGGTTCCCTTCCAAATCCTGTGAGCAGATTGGTCTTTGATTTTTCCTCTTCTCCCCTTTTTTATTTTTCCCGGCGTCCTCCTCCCCTGTCTCCTTGCTTAAACTGATCCTATCTTGTTCTTCCAGAACAAGGTTTATTGAGGGGAGCCTAGGTTTGAGGCTGGATGGAAATGAAAAACCTAATGGATCAAGGAGAGGTTCGACTGGGGGTTGATTAATTACACGGGTTCCCAGAGAAACTTTAGTAGAAACCTTTTGAATTTCAGAGGAAACTCCGATCTCGACTTCCGGCCGTCCTCCGATCCCCTTTGGGTTGCCCTGCTCTTTTGCAATGGAGGCCCTTGTAAGCGTTGAAACCCTTCCAACCCCCTTTTCGCTTCTTTTCCCAGAGCTTGAGACAAAATTAACTATGTCCTCTAAACCTCCAGAAAGAACTGGCTCAACAGAAAGCGATTTCCCCTTGGTGCCATGGATTGACTTACGAAATCCTGCATGCAACCCATCCTCGCTTGGTCTGCTGCGAAGCTTGGAAGTCCTGATGTGCAAAAGCATTCTTTTTTATTTCCTTTGACAACTGAAGAAAGGATTGATTAATCTTGAGCGGTTCTGGCGAGAGGGTTCCGGATCTGAAAGTTCCTGATGATCTGAAATAGCGTTCAATATTCTGAGTTGTGGGGTCTTTCCCCCAAATCGACAAGATGTCTTCCATATCTGAGTCTAGGTCCACGAGCTCGTTAGGGTTAACCATGGTTACTGTGAAGGTTCTCAGGAATGATCACTGATCGGGTTCGCTGCCAGCACAGGGATCCTATGACTTTTCTATTTCAGAAATTACTTTACCTATTCCAGACCGCTTTGTTCCCAGCTGTCAGCCTTACGCAGAAACTAACCTCCAGCTGCCTATCCTCCTGTCGTTGTCCTTCGAGGCCCTACGAATCGTACAGTGCTCACCGGTCGCTGCTTCTTGATGGAACCCTAACCCTCGGTCTGTCTGGTCCCGGTTCCAGCTAGATCACCTGCTTCCAAACCCTTGCCTTCATTTTCACATTATGTTTCTTCTCGAATTTATCTAGTAATGACTTGAGTTAAATAATGATAATGATTAGTATAATAGTGTTATGAAATAGTAAAACATAAGACATAACATAAACAAACAATATAGTAATAACCTGAATTAAAAAATTATAATGATTAGTATAATAGTGTTACATAGTAGTGTTACAATATAATAAAACATAAAACATAAAACAAAAAAACAATATAATAATAACATGAATTAAAATTATTAATATAGTAATAACATGAATTAAGCAATGATAGTGATTAGTATAATAGTGATACAGAATAGTAAAACATAAAACATAAAACAAACAAACAATATAGTAATAACATGAATTAAAGTTACTAATATAATAATAACATGAATTAAATAATGATAATGATTAGTATAACAATGTTACAAAATAGTAAAACAAAAAAAAATAAAACCAAAAAAACCAATATACGTAAGAAATGAATAAAATTATTAATATAGTATGACATGAATTAAATAAAGATATGAATTAGTATACGTAGTGTTTACCATATTAAAACCATTAAAACAAATAAACAATATAGAACTAACATGAATTAAAATTATTTAATATAGTAAATAACATGAAATTAAAATAATGATAATGATTAGTGTAAATAGAGTTACAAAATATAAAAACATAAAACCTAAAACAAACAAACAATATAGTAATAACATGAACTAAATAATGATAATGATTAGTGTAATAGTGTTACAAAATAGTAGAACATAAAACCTAAAACAAACAAACAATATAGTAATAACATGAATTAAATAATGATAATGATAGTATAGTAATAAACATAAAACATAAAACAAACAGACAGTATAGTAATAAAATGAATTATTAAGATTACTAATATAGTAATAACATGAATTAAAATTATTAATAAACTAATAACACGAACTAAATAATGATAATCATTAGTATAATAGTGTTACAAAATAGTAAAACATAAAACATAAACAAACAAATAGTATAGTAGGAAAATGAATTGAAACTATTAATATAGTAATAACATGAGTAAAATAATGATAATCATTAGTATAATAGTGTTACAATATAGTAAAACATAAAAAAAACGAACAATAGCAATAACATGAATTAAAATTATTATTATAGTAATAACATGAATTAAATAATGATAATGATTAGTATAATAGTCTTACAAAAATAGTGTTACAATATAGTAAAACATAAAACATAAAACAAACAAGCAATATAGCAGTAACATGAATTAAAATTATTAATATAGTAATAACATGAATTGAAATTATTAATATAGTAATAACATGAATAAAATAATTATAGTCATTAGTATAATAGTGTTACAAAATAATAAAACATAAAACAAACAAACAATATAGTAATAACATGAATTAAAATTATTAAGGTAGTAATAACATGAATTAGCTAATGATGATGATTAGTATAATAGTGTTACAAAATAGTAAAACATAAAACATAAAAAAAACAAACAATATATTAATAACATGAATTAAAATTATTAAGGTAGTAATAACATGAATTAGATAATGATGATGATTAGTATAATAGCGTTACAAAATAGTGTTAGAAAATAGTAAGACATAAAACATAAAATAAACAAACAATATTGTAATAACATGAATTAAATAATGATAATGATTACTGTAATAGTGTTACAAAATAGTAAAACACAAAAGCTAAAGCAAACAAATAATATAGTAATAATGTGAATCAAAATTATTAATATAGTAATAATATGAATTAAAATTATTAATATTGTAATAATATGAATTAAAATTCTTAATATAGTAATAACATGAATTAAATAATGATAATGATTACTATAATAGTGTTACAAAATAGTGTTACAATATAGTAAAACATAAAACATAAAACAAAAAAACAATATAGTAATAACATGAATTAAATAAGTATAATCATTAGTACAATAGCTTTACAAAATAGTAAATCATAAAATATAAAACAAACAAAAAATATAGTAATAACATAAATTAAATAATGATAAATATTAGTATAATACTATTACAAAATAGTGTAACAAAATAGTGTAACATGTGAGTAACACATAAAACATAAAACAAACAAACAATATATTACTAACATGAATTAAAATTATTAATATAGTAATACCATGAATTAAATAATTATAATGATGAGTATAATAATCTTACAAAATAGTGATAAAAAATAATAAAACATAAAACACAAATAGCATTACAAAATTGTGTTACAATATAGTAAAACATAAAACATAAATATTGTTACAAAATGGTGTTACACTCTAGTAAAACATAAAACATAAAACAAACAAATAAACAAACAATATAGTAATAACTTGAATTAAATAATGATAATGGTTAGTAAAATAGATTTATAGAATAGTGTTACAAAATAGTAGAACATAAAACAAACAAATAAACAAACAATATAGTAATAACATGAATTAAAATTATTAAAATAGTAATAACATGAATTAGATAATGATGATGATTAGTATAACAGTGTTAAAACAGTAAAACATAAAACATAAAACAAACAAACAATATATTAATAACATGAATTTAAATTATTAATATAGTAAATACATGAATTGAAATTATTAATATAGTAATAACATGAATTAAATAACGATAATGATTAGTGTAATAGTGTTACAAAATTGTAAAGCATAAAACCTAAAACAAACAAAAAATATTGTAATAATGTGAATCAAAATGATTAATATAGTAATAACATGAATTAAATAATGATAATGATTAGTATATTCGTGTTACAATATACTAAAACATAGAACCTAAAACAAACAAACAATATAGTAATTAAGGGAATTAAAATTATTAATATAGTAATAACATGAATTAAATAATGATAAATATTAGTATAATAGTGTTGCAAAATAGTGTAACATAACAGTGAAACATAAAACATAAAACAAAGAAACAATATAGTAGTAATATGAATTAAAATTATTAATATAATAATAACATGAATTAAATAATTATAATGATTAGTATAATAATCTTACAAAATAGTGTTAAAAATTAGTAAAACATAAAACACAAATAGCTTTACAAAATAGTGTTACAAAATAATAAAACATAATACAAACAAGCAATATAGTAATAACACGAATTGATAATGATAATGATTAGTGTAATAGTGTTACAAAATAGCAAAACATAAAACATAAAACAAACAAACAATATAGTAATAACATGAATTAAAATTATTAATATAGTAATAACATGAGTTAAATAATGATAATGATTAGTATAATAGTGTTACAAAATAGTAAAACTTAAAACATAAAACTAAAAAACAATATAGTATTGAAATGAATTAAGATTACAAATATAGTAATAACATGAATTAAATAATGATAATGATTAGTATAATAGTTTTACAAAATAGTAAAACAGAAAACAAACAAACAAAATAGTAATAAGATGAATTAAAATTATTAATATAGTAATAACATGAATTAAATAATAATAATGATTTGTATAATAGTGTTACAAAATAGTAAAACATAAAACAAACAAGCAATATAGTAATAACATGAATTAAATAATGATAATGGTTAGTAAAATAGTTTTAAGAAATAGTGTTACAAGACAATAAAACATAAATCAAACAAATAAACAAATAATATTGTAATAACATGAATTAAAATTATTAATATAATAATAACATGAATTAAATAATGATAATGATTAGTGTAATAGTGTTACAAAACTCAATATCAATGACACTGTTTGGACCAAGATCCTAGATTACGAAAACACTGCCTTCCGATGCCGCCACTGTCACCTAACAGGGCACCTGCAGAACTCCTGCCCATCGCTGATTGCAAGAACGAATAAGGGCAACTTTTCAATAACCAAACCCAATCGTTGGAACCCCTGTTCACCGCCGCCAGCAGTGAGCTCTGACTCCCCAAGCTCGGAGGATGAGGAAAGCGATTCAGAACCGGACCGGGCGCCTCAGCCGATGGATCCGTCCATAGATACTCAGGCGCACACCTCTGTCACAACAATCTCCCAGAAACGCTCCCATGAGACCTCCTCTTCTGAATCAAAAAAGGAGATCCCCAAGATAGAGAATTCCAGTCTTCAAGTTGTTTTAGCTCATACTCCCCATGATGGCTGGACAAAAGTCAATAAAAAGAAAGGGAAAAAACATTGTGTTGAAGTTTCTGCCCCTGTGGGGTAAAAGTCAGTTAGTCAGTCTTTTCTCTCAAGTTATTTGATGTAGCTTCGTGATTGATTCTCTTTTTCTCCGGGATAGAGGTTGATGGTTTCCTCATTTCCGGTCTACCGGTTTCTTGTCTCTCTTGATTGTATTATATTTTACTCAATAGAAATAGTCTAAATTCAGAAAAAAAAAATAGTGTTACAAAATAGTAAAATATAAAACAAACAAACAATATAGTAGTAATATGAATTAAAATTATTGATATAGTTATAACATGAGTTAAAATTATAATGATTAGTATAATAGTGTTACAAAATAGCGTAACATAATAGTAAAACATAAAACATAAAACAAACAAACAATATAATAGCAACATGAATTAAAATTATTAATATAGTAATAACATCAATTAAAATTATTAATATAGTAATAACAAGAATTAAATAATGCTAATGATTAGTGTAATAGTGTCAGAAAATAATGTTACAAAATCTTAAAACATAAAACATAAAACAAACAAACAATATAGTAATAAAATGAATTAAAATTATTAATATAACGTTAACATGAATTAAATAATGATAATGATTAGTAATAGTGTTACAAGATAGTAAACATAAAACATAAAACAAACAAAAAAATATAGTAATAACATGACTTAATATTATAAAGCTAGTAATAACATGAATTAGGATTATTAATATAGTATTAACATGAATTAAATAATGATAATGATTAGTATAATAATGTTACAAAATAGTGTTACAATATAGCAAAACATAAAACATAAAACAAACAAATAATAGAGTGATAACACAAATTAAAATTATTAATATAGTAATAACATTAATTAAATAATGATAATGATTAGTATAATAGTGTTACAAAATAGTGTTACAATATAGTAAACATAGGACAAACAAACAATATAACAATAACCTGAATTAAAATTATAAATATAATAATAACATGAATTCAATAATAAAGCCCCAAGGGTTAGCCCAACTGGTCAAGTCGTGCCTCGCTAAAACAGGAGGTCACAGGGTCGATTCTACCCGAAAGCCCTTGCGGTTAGGTCTGTGATGGCCGAGGGGTGTGATCCTAGAGATCAGCCCTAGTTATTTCGTGGACGTAGCCTGCACCCCCTAACCACGGATGTACGTGAACCACCTGGGAAAAAAAAAAAA
>APFE030373359.1:0-26918 GCA_000404065.3 Pinus taeda
TGAAGTGACACTTCATGCAGTTCATGTTCATAAGACAAAATTGCTTCTCCATCTTGTTTTTCGAGACAGCGTCTAAAATACTCTATTGTTCCTCTTCTTAGCTCTACTGATGTGTATCGGAAATCTAGCAAAAGTTCTAAACTATCGAATAAACAGTCTCCAATTAGATATGAGAAATTGTCCACACGACATAAGTGATGCTTTTGCAAGACTAATTGCAATTTGTCTTCCTCAGACATAGCATACATGATGATGACTTAATGTTCAATGCAATATTATGTTTAGTCATGCAATGCAATTACTGGTCACAAAGCAAATTGGACAATGCAAATGCATATAGAACAGAGAATATTATGTTTAGTCATGCAATGCAATTACTGGTCACAAAGCAAATTGGACAATGCAAATGCATATAGAACAGAGAATCATTGTGTGTACCTTTGGAACTGCAAGTGTCTACTGAACTGCTCAGAGGGTTTTGATATCAGAGCTCAAAATGCCACTGCCAAAGACCAAAAAGAACCTGTTGTACGTTAGGACCAGTGGTTGTAATTGTATATCGTTCTACTCAGCAGTCAGATACAGCGTAAAATTAATCAGTGAGATAAAGCAGTAAATTTAAGGCATCAAAACACCAATGAGGGGAATAAATTCAACCATTTCATAACAGTGTATATAAGCGCATTGCTTTATTCCATCTATTCCAACTCAACTTCGCACAAAGTCAACAGTGATTGTAAATTGGAGGGAACAACAGAACACATAAGACTCATTCATTAGCACGCCATTCAGCCTCTGACTGAATTTTGTTAAGAGAGAAAATTACCAAGATTACAGTTAAGCTACTGTTACTGGCTTTCAACTGAGCTCTCCACTGTTATTTTAATTTTTAAGAAGCCAATTTTTGCCCTAAACACAGGGGTATAATGGATCAAATATAGAGTCTAAGAGTAAGAAGGTGACTAAATATTATCTACATTATACAACAGTTAGCTCCACAAGACCAATAATTTCATAGCTATAAGATTTCATGCTTTAAAATATGTCATCAATCAAGATTTAAAATGGATTCAAAATGAAATAAACATGGCTAACTAAAGAGGAACAAAATAAATAAATAAAGACATGAATGTAGTCAAACTTCTGTAGAAACACCCTTTCCCAAATATTGTTGAAGGATTTAGACTCAAAATTGTGCACTTGTACTTGTAATGCACAGTTGAACTCCAAGTGCAAGATTCAACTATCTTGTAGAATCCATTGCGGAACATAAGAGCACTTGTATTCATGCCAGACAACTATGTCTGATCTCCAGCTTTGATTGTCTTTCAACTTCTGAATGTTTGTGTGACAATCTTAAGGCTTTAGCATCTCAAACTAGATTTCAATTTGGTATCTCCTTTACTCTCTTTCTGTATTGTTTATTAAATTGCGTTATTTATTCATCAAAATGCTCTCCATATTTGATGCTCCAGCAACACAGTTGAGAATGGAAAGTTTTGGAAAGTTTTGTCCTCTAATTTTAGGGATCCCTGATGAGCTGTTAAATGTTTTTTTTATGTATCTGTGGGTACCTGAGATAAAAAATTTACATGTTACAAGAGGTATAAAGGATAAAGCAATGAAAAGGTCCATGCTCTAAACGATGAACTTGATATGCATAGAGTATAGTTACGAGGTTAAAACTCTCCAGGTCTTGTGACCCGCGCTTTGGATATTTTCGTCTCAAGGACTTTGGTGTTATCGTTTTTCTTGAAATTATAGACAGACAGCAGCCCTTGATGTTATCGTTTTCCTTGAAATTATACACAGACAGCTAACCAGTAGAGATCAATTTATCAAGCACTGATGGAGTAAAATCTTGTGCCATGTAATATTTTTCTAGAAAGAGAAAAAAGACTAGTTTTATCCCCATATTTTGTCTCAGATATGAATCTTATAGAAATGCATTGATCAATGCAATCCATGATTCATTGCAGCCTCTTATGTGACTAGTCATGGCTATGCCCACAGTCAGACTTACAGCAAGTTGCAACTGTTGCATTTTTCCATTACAGTATTTTGCCTCACTTAGGTATATAGATGAACTAGCCTTAAATAGAGATTTGCTCTGGGAAAAATTATTAATGAGCAGCAGTCTCACCTCAATTTATAGCATAACTTTCCACTTAAAATGACAAGTCCTACTCGATCTTTGATTCAGATTATAAAAGATCCTTTCACTGAAAACCAAAACACATTAGGAAAGCTGACAATTGCATCCATACTAGAGCAATGGTTCAGTTCTCTTCTGTTGGGGTCAATCTGAGTCCCAATAATTCATATACAGTCCAAATCATTATTCCTTATGTTTTATATATTCTTCATGACCACTTAACTCTGATTTTATACCGCTTAGCTATTGACGCGCATAGTGACAAAGGTTAACGTTGGTGGGCATGTTTGGAAAACTAAGCAATGAAATATCCTAATTCCTTTAGGAGGCTTTCCTAATCCTTACACTCAGGTATGCATCCGAAAGTAGCAAGATTATAGATGATGAACTAGAAGCATTATTTATAGAGAATGCCAATGTAACATCACGAAATTTTGTTCTTCTTATCAGCTATAGAAATTAATAGTTCTGAAAACATATTTCATTAAGCTAGTATCCTGATGATTATTAATGGCAACAGGGCCCTTGAGAAGGGAGAGGATGGAGCAAAAAATGTTAATAGTCATAGTGCATATAATGGTGATATTGAAGTGGAATCTAAACTGATGATATTCATGACAGTAACTGTGACTCCTTTTGGGATTCAGAAAACTCGAGACGGGTACTCTCAAGACAACAGTCAATGGAAGAAGATAGGTTAACGTTGTCAAAGGTGAGTTTTCCTACTTGGAGAACTTCCAGTGTTAGTCTTTAGAGTATGTACCTTGGACGGTCTTCTACAGCAGCAACAGCATGCACAGCAGATATGGGCACCTTCTACAGCTAGCTAGTGATTTAAAGACGAGGTTATTACAGATAAGCTATCAAAACTAGCATGCAGCAGAGCAGAAGGGTCTGTATTATACATATGATCTCTCTGATCAATAGTTTGGCTATTGAAATGAGCCAGTAGGAAAGGTACAACATCACCAACAAACCAATGGTAGTAATTTCTTTTTAATTGTACATTCAAAACAGTGACACGGTATTAGTTAGAACGAATCTCATAATCTTTTGTCTCAGATATGAATCTGATAGAAATGCATTGATCAATGCAATCAATGATTCATTGCCCACAGTCAGACTTATAGCAAGTTGCAACTGTTGCATTTTGCCATTACAGTATTTTGCCTCACTTAGGTATATAGATGAACTAGCCTTAAACAGAGATTTGCTCTGGAAAAAAATTATTAATGAGCAGCAGTTTCACCTTAATTTATAGCATAACTTTCCACTTAAAATGACAGGCCCTATGAGCTCCAAATGTTCCATAGAGGCATCCTTGAATAACCAAACAGTGAACCCAATTGCAGAATGCCATCAATGCAATCCATGATTCATTGCAGCCTCTTATGTGAGAATAACCAAACAGTGAACCCAATTGCAGAATGCCATCAATGCAATCCATGATTCATTGCAGCCTCTTATGTGACTAGTCATGGCTATGCCCACAGTCAGACTTACAGCAAGTTGCAACTCTTGCATTTTGCCATTACAGTATTTTTCCTCACTTAGCTATTGACACGCATAGTGACAAAGGTTAAGGTTGGTGGGCATGTTTGGAAAACTAAGCAATGAAATATTCTAATTCCTTTAGGAGGCTTTCCTAATCCTTATCATGGGCTTGGTATTTATACTCAGGTATGCATCCGAAAGTAGCAAGATTATAGATGATGAACCGGAAGCATTATTTATAGAGAATGCCAATGTAACGTCACAAAATTTTGTTCTTCTTATCAGCTATAGAAATTAATAGATCTGAAAACATATTTCATTAAGCTAGTATCCTGATGATTATTAATGGCAACATGGCCTCTGAGAAGGGAGAGGATGGAGCAAAAAATGTTAATAGTCATAGTGCATATAATGGTGATATTGAAGTGGAATTTGAAGTGATGATATTCATGGCAGTAACTGTGACTCCTTTACGCATAGTGACAAAGGTTAAGGTTGGTGGGCATGTTGGAAAACTAAGCAATGAAATATTCTAATTCCTTTAGGAGGCTTTCCTAATCCTTATCATGGGCTTGGTATTTATACTCAGGTATGCATCCGAAAGTAGCAAGATTATAGATGATGAACCAGGAGCATTATTTATAGAGAATGCCAATGTAACGTCACAAAATTTTGTTCTTATCAGCTATAGAAATTAATAGACCTGAAAACATATTTCATTAAGCTAGTATCTTGATGATTATTAATGGCAACAGGGCCCCTGAGAAGGGAGAGGATGGAGCAAAAAATGTTAATAGTCAGATTCATTGCAGCCTCTTATGTGACTAGTCATGGCTATGCCCACAGTCAGACTTACAACAAGTTGCAACTGTTGCATTTTGCCATTACAGTATTTTGCCTCACTTAGGTATATAGATGAACTAGCCTTAAACAGAGATTTGCTCTGGGAAAAAATTATTAATGAGCAGCAGTTTCACCTCAATTTATAGCATAACTTTCCACTCAAAATGACAGGCCCTATGAGCTCTAGGAGCAAAAAGAACACTGAGAATCTGCCATGCAGTAGAGCAGCAGGGTTTGTATTAAACTATATCTATCCATTGTTGTTACTATCCTCTTATAGAAAAATGGATAAATGACCTATAATAAAATGGCTATAGAGACCAACATGTTTAAATAGAAAATTAATGAAACATCAATTTTAATATTAATGAATTGTTGTATAGTCAAAAGGCTTAGGGTTTGAAAGCGAGACCAAACCCCAACTAGAAAATGTAGTCGAAGAAACCCTAAAATCGAAGCCAAAGCATGTAATACAGCTAGCTAGTGATTTAAAGACGGGGTTATTACAGATAAGCTATCAAAACTGGCATCCAGCAGAGCAACAGGGTCTGTATTATAGATATGATCTCTCTGATCAATAGTTTCTATGCCCACAGTCAGACTTACAGCAAGTTGCAACTGTTGCATTTTGCCATTACAGTATTTTTCATCACTTAGGTATATAGATGAACTAGCCTTAAACAGAGATTTTCTCTGGGAAAAATTATCAATGAGCAGCAGTTTCATTACCAAAACATTTTATTTTGAACATTGAGAACCTCAAAAATATTTTTATTCCCCCAGATTAGGAAACTCAAAAATGGTTATGAATGGTGAGAATGAAGATATTTGTCATAAAAAGGGAAGAAATAAGTTCCATCATAAAAATGTTGATGAAAGGAGATAATGAGGATAAATATTTGTCATGAAAAGGGAAGATATAAGTTCCCTCATAAAAATATGAACATTTACAGTTACAATGACCATGCATTTGCATTTATTTATGCAAGCAGAAGCTTCAGATTCTTTGAGCTATTTAGATTGTATGGTAAACCTGGCTTCAACGTACATTTCAAATGACAAAATTTGTTAATGGATAGGACGGGATTTGTAGTCACGGAAATGAATAAAATACAGGGAAACTTTGAGGATGCAATTCGTTTGTAGCTACGGCACAAACTTTAATGACAACAATACACCACCACCCAAAGGTGATATATGTATTAGCGTATAAGAACCCTTTGGCCTTTACTAGATAGAAATAGTCTAAGACCAAACCTATGACATCCAGACAATTAAATAAATTGAAGAGAAAGCCCGGATGCAGATAATAACAATAGCCACATGAAATGTTACAAATACAGAAATGGGTAGGAAAATGTGTTAAATTCCCTTGCATGAATGAAAACGGGAAAATCCCTTGAGGAATACTCTGTGTTGACAGAGATACATCTCAAACTTATAGCCAAAACCCAGCCCTAAAAACAGGGGCATTAAGCCAGAAGCAAAAAGAACACTGTATTCATAGCAAACCTCAAAATTTCTTTCAAAGTAAGTGACACAGTGAACAGATATAAATTATCTCACCCATATAAACTGTCTATTAATTGTTCGAAACTAGGTACCACTAAGCGAGAAGCAAAAAGAACACTGAGAAGCTAAGTACAAGCACAATGTAGAGGATGTCTTCGCTAACAAAATGCAGATGAAATCAAGCTAACAGAAAATTAGACTTTCAATGCTCAAAAATTCTAACAATCAAAGAAGCAGAAGCTGATAGAGTAGGTATGAGAACCATTGTCCGTACCTTTGAGACTGGAAATGTCCACTGAACTCCAGGCGAGAGTACCTGCGAAAGAAAAGGGAGACAAACGGGAGGGTCGGCCTGGGAAAGAAAAGGCAGACAAATGGGAGGGTCGGCTAGAAAATAGCACCTGAGAGCTCAAGCAAAAACAAAAGCGAAAGCGGAAGCGAGTTAACCGAATCAACCGTAACTTTATTATATAACAAGAAAAGTTACTAAACTAACTTACACGTAGCTGACGCTGCATGCATAATGTAAAATAGAATGAACAACACGTATATATCACCTGACTTACTCAACCTCCATCAAATGAGCCTCGCATAAGCCCCATCAAATCAGCCTCGAACTAGCCTACGTCATGGCCCAACAGCTGTCATAGCTCACTGAACAAATGTCACTGCCATGCCACCCTAGCTGCTGGCATAAATCCGATGCCCTGCTGTTCAACCTTCTCCATGACATTCTTCTCCCTCTGCCACTTCCGGCATACCTTGTTCTTCCTTGGTAGTAGTTCCTCTGTAAAGATAACACCCTTGCTTAACGAATGCAAAGGAACGAACTGTGAATTCCCCATTGCCAAATTCAAGTTTGAAATTCATGCCCTGAAAACATCGTTTCTCCTCTGGCTACGCTTTTCTCAAAGGCCACCTGATGCCAAGTGCTAAGGAGAACCTCTGGTAAGCCTCCCTAGCATCGCTACAGGCAGCACGTCGCCAGTTCGAGTCACCATACAGATTAGCTATATTTAAGTTCGCGAAAGTCCATCTTAACCCTAATTCATCTGATGCTCTGCATCAGGCAGAAGCACATTCGTTACAAACCCTTCATGGCCGAGGTCAAGGACTACGCCTGCCACAGGGCCGGGGAGCCCAATACCAAGAGATCGTCGGGGGTTTTGAAGAGAGAGCGCTATTCTTCCAAGAGATGTGGCTGTGGATTCCGGATCAGGGCAATTGTCCCCATAACCAATTACAATGAGAAAGAGAAGACATTTTCTTATGAGGAAGAGGGGAAAGCCATATTCAAGCTTTATGCGGTGCATTCGGGCCACAAGCCAAGGCCACACGAAGGTAGCGCCAGGATCATACATCGATTTGTCGGACCGGCTACGAATAGCTTGATTGATCAGGATCAGCTGGTGTATGGTGATGATTTTGATGCTTTTGCTCTGATCGGCAAGGAAGAGCCGGATTGTCGAATGTTTGTGCTCCAACAGGTCCATGAACTCAGAATGGAAATAGGGTTTCTGCAGTCCAAGATGGCAAACTTGTCGCATGATTCTTTGGGTTCGCTCTCCCAGGAGTTGTGTGCAATAACCCAGAGGCTTAGAAGTGTAGACGAGGCCATGAACATTGGGTAGAGCCATGAGCATGCCCAGCACTGCAGTGATGTGATCTTGCATGTCTGCTGGTAAATAGCCTCAGGACAGAGCACTGGTAGCACTGACCTATGATTTCAGGCATGGATCTTCAGATCTGAGGCTCCCTTGCTCCCTTGCTTAAACTAGGACGGCAGATAAACTCCTGGACCGACGACCTTTCCTGTGCAACACTTCAACGGAGCAACCCCAAACAGTTCAACTGATCGCAAGGGGGAACAGTTAAGCCCTTCAGCTGTGAGCCGATTGACACCTACAACACAGATCTGTCGACTGGCAACATATAAGGGATAACATCTATCCCCTGTTTAATAAACGTAACCTACGACGATACCCCCAATTCTCTGTAATGTTAGCCAATTAACATTAAATGTTAGCCAACTAATGCTATCCCAAAGATAGCATTACTTCACTGAGGCGAAGCTGTACTAATTAACCAAAACATTTTCCTAAGTTTTGAGATCGCATACCTCGTACTGAGGCCAAATAAGACGATCGTTGCTGCCATTGGTTACACGCATCGGCAAACATAAAATTTAGTGGGACATATCGCCAACATATCGCCAAACTTTGGTTTAACTTTGGTTTAACAGAAATAGATTTATCGGTTCCTGTGTCAGAGTAATGCAATCGAAAGGAATCGATTACTATAGTCCCTGCCAGGCCTGGAGGGCAAGGACTAATAAGGTTCCGTGGGCACAGGAGTAGAGACTTTTGTAAGTACAACCAATAAAATGGCATGGAGAGTCATAGAGGTATAATTCAATCTCCACAAATAATTCTAATAAAACAAGGTTCCGTGGGCACAGGAGTAGAGACCTTTTGTAAGTACAACCAATAAAATGGCATGGAGAGTCATAAAGGTATCAAATTCAATCTCCACAAACATCATTTAAAAGAAACTCCATCCACAGACATCATTTAAATAATTAAAGTAATAAGTACAACCACCAAAATGGCATGGAGAGTCTAGGATGTATCGAATTCAATCTTCACAGATATCATTTAAAAGAAAGAAAATAAACGTTTTGAATACTATGGAAAACCTGGTTCGGTAAAGATAAGGACTCTACAGTTGGATCGACATTGTTTGCGCTGTAGCCAAATGATTTAACTGTTATTCCTTTTATTTTAGTTAAAGTAGGATATGGGTCGTGATTTTATTTTAATTAATCATGGTGATGGTTGATCTCAGTGAGTTTTTTATTTTAATTAATCATAGTGATGGTCGATCTCAGTGAGTTTTTTCATTAAATAATCATGTTGATGGTTGATCTCAGGCACTTTTTCATTAAATTTACTGAGCTCTGGGATGTGTGTACATATAATCGACATGCAGGGAGCACATGTGCGCCCACCGTAGAAGTCGCATCGAGAATAGAATTTGCCTCCTAAATTTCCACCTGTAAAATCAAACGAATCAACAATATTTATTATGAGACATATCTCCCTGTACATCATAATAGCAGGCAGACTCATGATATATTCCTTTTGGAAATAATTAAAGCATTGCCATAATTGTTTTTAGCTAGAAAGAAAGAGAATGAATCTCTAAAGGTTTTCCAATTACATTTGATGGGCGGTAGGAAGTGGGCAACCTGTACATATAATCAACATGCAAGTAGCATAGTTGGCTCGCCTACCTAACCTAGAATTACAATAAATACCCTTGCACAGATTCTCGTGTAGATATAATCGACATGCCATTAGCATACTTGTGTTTCCCTTTGATGGTGTAATATCAAGGCATGGTTCCCTTTGATTCATTTATGCCAAATACATCAGGGTAGAGATATAGTCATTATTTGCATGAGTATTCGCTTACAATGCCTCATAAATGTTTATAGGTATTACTTTAACATCAAAGTATTTGTTTTATGATACATCTTATGGGTTAATATTAAAAAATTAAAAAATTATTTAAATTATAATTTATTTTAAATTATTATATTATAAAAATTAATATATATATATATATATATATATAACATGAAACAAGGATCAATAGGTTGTATTACAATATTATAGAGCAATATTATGGTTTATTAATAGCCACATGCTCAAAAAACTATAATTCATAATACTTGTTCATATTACATTTTTTAAATTCATCGATTTAATTAAAAGACAAAAAGGAATAACTACTTTGGAGATGAAACTCAACCTTTGATTTGTATATACTACTATAAATATTCTAGAATATTCCATCAAGGTTAAATCATTACGGTCCAGCTAATAAATATCGATAATTATTCTAAAGCCCAATCCAAAAATAAACAAGCTTATTGGTGTAAAAATACCAAATCTTATTAGTCCCTGCTGAGAAAGGACTCTAGCAATCAATTTTCCTGTTGACCATTATTAGTTTTGCATTGACCATGGCAAAGTTATAATGCTTAACTTGATAAATAATTAAAGAAAATTTTATTTAATTTACAAAAATTAAATTGTTATCATTTCATTGGGTTAAAAATTTGTATGTCTTATTTAAGGGTTTATGACATGTGTACCACATTGCTAATGAAATTCATTCATGTTGAGAACTCACTAGTTTTCACGGGATATTGTAACATAATTAAAAAAAGTGATAAAATTTAATACATATATGAGCCTATATTATTAACTTGAAAGTTATAGTCTTCGAGAGTTTTGAACCCAATCATATCAAAGGTTGTTATTTCATTAATGTAACTAAAAGCCTATTTCTTTAATGTTAATCATGAGACCAAGGGTTTTAATCAACACTCTGAGATAAAGGATGGGGTATAACCTTTTCATTTTAAATTTCTTTTTATTGTTCCTCTTTCCTATTGGAGAAACAAAAAAAGGAACAACAAAAGGTCTTGCATCAAGGATTTGGCTAATTTGTTTGTTGAAGCCAAGAAAATACATAGTAGTCAGACACAGGAGGCGACATCTAATCATTCTCTCTTTTGTCTTTCTATTGAAGAGAAGGAGGCTCCCCATTATGTTACCTCTACCAAACATAAAAAACCAAAACATGCCTTGCCTTGGAGATCTCTGCAACATGATTTATTTAGCTAATAAGTGAATAGATGATCAAGGTATACATTGGAGTTTAGAAAGTTGAGGAAATAGGTCAATGGTAAATATATAACACCCTCCTTCGGCACTTACCCGAGCTAACGGATCCCCTAGGGTATATATGTGACGAAGAGTTACGATGATATGACTCAACTCCCAAAGTACAGTTAAGGAAGTGGAATTGAAAAACCAAAACTAAACTAACCTTCCTTGTGATCTACAGGACCCCCAGGGGCTAACCAACCACTTTAGGTTCCCAACCCTTGAGCTAACTTGCATTTTAGTTGAACAAGACCCTCATTCGCTTCCATGACAAGCCCTCCATGCGACTGAACCCTCTAGCTTCTCCCATGTCAAGGCCTCCATGCAGCTACAGACTTTTCCAGATAATTTTGTGCTAGTGACCACGAATTAAAGCATTGTGATATTTGTTTTTAGCTTCAGAAAGAAAGAGAATCAATCTCTAAAGCTTTTCTAATTAAATATTAAATTTGGTGGCTCTAGGAAGTGGGCAACATGTACACATAATCAACGTGCAAGTAGCATAGTTGGCATGCCTACAGAACCTAGAATTACAATAAATACTCTTGCACATATTGGTTCTCATGTGTAGATATAATCGACATGCCATTAGCATACTTGTGTTTCCTCCATCTTCATCTTGAAGAGGAAGAGGTTGTAATATCAAGGCAGGGTTCCCTTTCATTCATTTATGCCAAGTACATCATCATTATTTGCATGAGTATTCGCTTACAATGCCTCATAAATGTTTATAGGTATTATTTTAACATCAAAATATTATGTTTATGATACATCTTAGGTTAATATTAAAAAAATTATAAAATTATTTAAATTATAATCTTATTTTAATTATTATGTTATGAAATTAAATTATATATAAATAACTAATATATAGAATATATATTATATATATATATATAATATATATATATATATAAATAAACATGGAACAAGGGTAAATAGGTTGTATTACAATATCATGGAGCAATGCTATGGTTTATCAATAGCAGATGCTCAAAAAGCCATAACTTGTAACACTTGTTCATATCACATTTTTTAAATTCATCAATTTGATTAAAAGACAAAAAGACATAACTACTTTGGAGATGAATCTCAACCTTTGATTTGTATATACTACTATAAATATTCTAGAATATTCCATCAAGGTTAAATCACTACAGTGCACCTAATGAATTTTGATAATTATTCTAAAGCCCAATCCCAAAATAGACAACCCTGTTGGCGTAAAATCTTATTAGTCCCTGCCAAGGAAGGACTTTAGCAATCGATTTTCCTGTTGACCATTATTAGTTTCGAATTGACCATGGCAAGTTATAATGTCTAACTTTATAAACAATTAAAGTAATTTTTATTTTAATTTTAAAAAATAAATTGATATCATTTCATTGGGTTAAAAATTTATGTCTTATTTCAGGGTTTATGACATGTGTACCATGTCGCTGCTGAAATTGACTCATGATAAGAACTGGCTAGTTTTCACGGAATTACCATTTTTCACAAGATATTGTAACATAATTAAACAAATTGATGAAATTTAATACATATATGAGCATATATTATTAACTTGAAAGTTATAATCTTCTAGAATTTTGTACCCAATTGTACCAGAGGTCGTTATTTTGTTAATGTAACTAAAATACTATTTCTTTAATGTTAATCATCAGGCCAATAGTTTTAATTGACACTCTGAGATAAAGGATGGAGTATAATCTTTCCATTTTAAATTTCTTTTTATTGTTCTTCTTTGTTGTTGGAGAAACAAAAAAGGAACAACAAAAGGTCTCGCATCAAGGATTTTGACTAATTTATTTGTTGAAGCCAAGAAAAGACATAATAGTCAGACACATGAGATGAAATCTAATCATTCTCCCTTTTTTCTTTCTATTGAAGTGAAGGAAGCTCCCCATTATGTTACCTCTACCAAACATCAAAAACCAAAACCTACCTTGCCTTGGAGATCTCTACGACATGATCGATTTAGCTATAAGTGAATAAATGATCAAGGTATATATTGGAGTTTAGCAAGTTGAGGAAATAGGTCAATGGTAAATATGTAACACCCTCCTTTGACACTTACCCAAGCTAACTAGTCCACCAGGGAAAATATGTGACAAAGAGTTATGACGATATGACTCAACTCCCCAATTACAATTAAGGAATTAGAATCGAAAAACCAAAGCTAAACTAGATAACTTGCGTTTTAGTTGAACTAGACCCCCATTCACTCCCATGGCAAGCCCTCCATACGATTGAACCCTCTAGTTGCTCCCATGTCAAGGCCTCCATGTGGCTGTAGACTTTTCCAGGAAATTTGGTGCTAGCAACCCTGAATTTTGGGCCACCTTTTCAGGGCTAGGACTCAAGCATTTGCACAGAACTTGATGAAACTCTTAGGAATGATTAATAAAAAGAAAACAAGGCCTCTATTGTAAATATTGAATAATGACCCAGCCTGACTCATCCTAACCATGACAAATGTTTCGTTAAACACATCATGAACTTGTAATGTACAGGTCATAAAAACATATCTAAAGATAGGGATCTCATACTTATCTGAGAATTTTCAAGAAGGTATGATGCCCTCTCACATTATCTGCATTATCATCTATTAGGTAATTCATTTATTAACATATCATCTACTCACCAAAACATGATGAGATGCATAACTCAAGACTGTCATAAAACCATACTTATAACCAACATATTAACAATGATAGAACAACCATTAAAATCAAATAATAAAAAGCTCATTTACACATAAAACATAAGGGGTAAAGAGCTCTTATTAACCTATGCAAATCAAACCAAGTCAAGGACTTCCACCTACCACTCGAACATATATTGGGCTGAACCAAATCTATTTTGCATCCAATCACTCATGTGCCATATTCTAAGGATGAATGTGGGATCTCATGGAATAAACCAAGAAAACCAAACAATGTCTTCTAGAGGCCAAACCACCTCAACCCTCAACTATTGATTCCGCCTCATGGTCAGACATCACTTACCATCACCAAATCGGTCTCCATCCAAGTTGTCGAAGGCTCTAGAGTGTTTGTTCCAACTCGGCTTCTAGGACTAGTAACTCAACCCACTGCTACCGTTGGACTCCAAATCATTTGTTCAACCAAGCCTTCCAAGACTAGTAACTCAACCCACCAAGGGCTCTAGGACGTTTGTCCAAAAAAGGCTTCCAGGACTAGTAACTCAACCTAGTTTGTTACAGGGCTTCTAGAGCACTTGTACAGCTAAGGCTCCAGGAACTAGTAACCCAACCCACAACCAAAGGAACATGAACACCAACCAAAAAAAAAGAAAAAAAAAGAAAAAAAGAAAAAAACACCATGGCTATCCAGGAAATGGAAAGGCTTAATAAAAACAATTTTCAATCTAGGCAATCCTTCATGCCAATGACATATTGTAACCAAGAAACCACATGCATGTGCCATGCATGCCAAAACTAGCAAGGAAATCATACATGCAATTTGGTACCTGCAAGCGAAATCCATTGTAGCTACGGATATTGTTTTCCTCTTGCATTTTCCTACTTTTCCTTTGCCTTCTTACTCCAAATCCCAAGTATGCCACACTCCTCCAAGAGTGCTCCAAGAAAACTCTAAGTGTCGAAGAGTATGATAGAGAGAGAATAGAAGAGGGAGCTCCAAGCTAAACCTGACAAAAGGTTGTGAACTGATCCTCAAAATCTTTTTGATTAGTGAAGCTTCTATTTTCTTCATTTTCCTCCTCACATAAAACATGTGACCTTTCACCTTCCTTTTCTACTATTTTCCATTATTTTCATTAAAAAAATGTCAATTAATGCCTCTTTGTCTTTTCAGTTGCCTTTTCAATTTCCATAGCCATTAATTAATCACAAATGATCACATCACTATGTTTTTTCCCAACATTCAACTTGGAATACATGTCTCATAACCTTCGATATTATTTTTCCTTCATTAACTTTATTACATGGACTTTTAACCCAGAATTGTTATAAAATGATTGCCATTAATTTTATATTTTATGATAGATGCAGTTTGCGCTTATAAAATTATTTTATTTTAACTCTAAAGAACAAAACAAAGGCTTAAATCCAATGAGTTCTAGCCACTGCTAAAATCTACCATGTTGAATGTAAGGTAATGGATATTTATTTATTATAACTAAATTTCATTATTTAAATATTCATATTGGAATGAACAACAACAACGTGATGTTGTACACAATGGAATTTAAATATGAATGAATAAATAACATCATCATCATTTTAAATTGTATTTCATGCCAATTACAAGGGGTTTCTATGTCAATGATAAATAAAATTGATTTTAATATATGTCCCAACAACTTGTTACTGTAACGGAACTAGGAATCTAAGTACTTCTCAGGTCATGGAATAAATATTTGTATTATTTATATTTAGAAGTATAAAAAATAAATCAATTTAATCGTGTATAATAAATTTTATATATATATTTTTTGTAAAATTTTTGTTTTTATAGTGTAAGGATCCAAGTACCAATCAGCTAATAAGTGATTAAATAAATATTTGTATTATTAAGAATAATCTGAGATATCTATATTGCAACATCTGCCATTTGTTTATGTAATGTGAGGTTCAAGATACAAGCATCTAAACAACTATTAAGTAATTAAGTAAGTTTTATTTTTTTAATTAATTAGAAATTTGTTGGTGTAAACTTAATATATTTGTTTAATGTATTAAAAAAAATATATCTACTTCGTCCTAAACAAAGTTTTCATGTTATTTAAAAAAATAATAATCATATCATTTTACTTTTTATTAAATTTAATAAATGTAATAAAATTTATTGATTTTAAAATTGAAGTGTAAAAAAAAATAACTAATATTATTTTAAATATTTTATTAAAATAGAAATTATGATTTTAATTTCTTCATTTAAATTTGCGCTATATAAAATTAATTTCAAATATTTCATTTTTATTTTATTATGTAATAATGTATAATATTTATATATGCATATAAATAGTCTCACACATATATTTATTTAAAATTTCATCAAAATAGTTAAATACTTATGTAATTATCTGAATTTGTAGAGTGTTATTTTCATGATGTGTAGCAATTATCTAGCAGTGTATCATATTTTAGTATTTCAATGAATTGTATTAAACTAAGTTCTTGAATTTATTTTAATGTTTTTGGTACGAGAATTTACAATTTATTTTTCACTTTTACTTATTTATTCATATATATGTATATAGTTAATGGGTAGGGGTAGGGAGTGCGCTGCATTCAACAACACTTGTTTATAGTGAGAAGTAATATAAAGAAGTTTTATTATACATGTTATTGTCTTCAATGTAAGTTTAATGAGATGAAGTATTAGTTACTATGTGCTAAGTGAGAATATTTAAAATATACTAATTATTTTTTGATTGGTGTGTATGATTGATGGACTTACCATTTTGTTGGAATTTGGTCCTATCATTAAAAGAAAAAAACCAAACATTGGAACCAAATTTGACTATATCCTTTCCTCCTAGTTGACAAAAACATATCATGGAATTTTATAAAAAAATGATAGTGATTACAAAGACATGCCATTTCAATTTCATAAATAGGGACTCATGTTTGTAAGATCAACCGGATATAGGCCTACCATTTATGGATAATATGATATTACATGCAAAAAGTAAGAACACTTGGTCAAAAACTTGTATATTATAGGCTCATAATGAATATTAAGAGAACGAAACATCATTTTAAAGGATAGAGAGGATTAAAATACCAAAGTCAATGAGGACTTTTCTTGAAAGACATGATAGATCTCAAATTCATTAGTTAAAGTGCTGCATAATTGCATGAACTAAAATGGTAACATAGTTACTAGTAATGATAGATAGGGATGGGCATAAAATAGAGATTGAGTAGGAAGATAAAAAAGGTCAACATAGAATATTCCAAAGGTGAGAATCCTAGACACTTAGGGAACAATATTTATCTCTCATCACCTTCCAATATTCCATTTAATGTTAAAGCAAAGCTTCAACTACAAAATTATGATTGCCAAGATAATGTGAAAATGTTGAATAGCTAGTTGAAATAGCTAGATTTCTATTTTTGCCTTTACCAAAAAAGCTCAAAATTAGAGGAGTTCAAGGAAGACTTGAAATCATAGCTTTTCCCCATATGGTACAAAGAGGAAGGACACACGAAATGGTAATACTTTCAATTAAAACAAGGATAATGTGTACAACAATGGATGTCCAAATTTTGAAAGCAAGGCATAATGTTGGCTATCTCTTGGGAAGAGCATGGGCTAGTAGTGAAGCACCTTAAAGGCCTATTTAGACATATTCAAACGAATTATGGACATTTAAAGCTAAAAATATAGATGAAATGAGCAGGAAAGATATATACATTAATTTTTCACTTGAAAAACAAGAAATAGCAAAAGGGCCAAGAAGATACCAGTAGCACTAAAGTAAAATACATTGTAACCACAACCAAAAGCAAAAAGGCACTACTAAAAATTGTAAACAATATGGTTTAGATGGGATTAAAAATGCAAGGCTCTAGAACTTTCATCTAGAAATGCATCCAAAATGGTAAAAAGCCAAGAAACAAGCAATAGAAGTACTAAGATGAGAGAAACATAGGTAGAAAGCACATGTAATGTGAATGAAAGGGTGGTATGAACCAACACATTGAGATATACAAGGGAAAGTAGATACATAATATCGTATTCTAAATCGAATCCCAAATGAAGGATTGAATTACAAATGGTTTTTTTGGTAATGGTTCTCAATGTAATTTGATGTATTATCCTTGGTATATAAAAACTTATGATCCAATACATCCATCCTCATTGGGTTAGATCTAAGGTAAATATTCCATGAGAATCACTAGGAGACACAAAATTAGTTTTTCCATGAAGGTTGGTTTATGTTAACATTGTAGAATGAGAAATTGGGTCACTTGCTGCAAGTGAAGTGATATTTGGAAACCTGTATGTATGGGTTACCGATGAAAATTTCATGAAGAATAATAATGAATGTCAATTGGTTAAATGTGTTAATTCCTACCATGTAAAAGAAAACAAAAGAAGAGGAAGAACATATTCATTAGTATAAAAATAATGAAAAAAAAAAAGAAAATTTATTTGGATAAACAAGAACATAACATCCCTCATATCTAATGTGCTAGAACGGAGGAGAAGAGTAAATGACTCATGCTTCAATTTCGTTCATGGCTTATATTTGGGGTCAAATGGCTTCCTAATGGGCAGATCTCATATGAAACATATCCAAAATAAACACTTAATATTTAAATGGCTCAAATCAATGCATAACAATTGGAAAAAACTTGAAGTTTTTGCTATGGAAATGAACTTCATGGCTATGGAAGTTGGGAAAAAGGTAGGATGATGTGGTTGAAAATTTGAAAGGGACCACACTACATATGAAAACTTTCCTATAAAATCCAATTCTTGTGCTAGTTAAGCACAATTCAATTTTAGGAATATGGATGAAAAATTTAGTTCCAGGTAGGGATCATATATATGGGGGGTATGGAAACCCCAGTTTTGTTTTCTTAATGTTTAGGTATAGTTATCTAGGATGTGCACCATAGAAATACCCTACTATCATATACCCTATCTATTTCTTTGTTTATAAAATAAAATAATGGTAGGGATGTTACTATTTAATCTCGAGCTAGGTTTTTCTTTGTAATTATTTCTTTTGATTTAAGAAATATGTGTGACTGCCTAATGTAATAGCCCTTTAACATATACGATTTCTAAAAATATATTTATGAATATTGCACTTCAAAATTTCTTGCTCTAAATACTCAAATAGCTTGTTATCAATATTTAGTCTATGCATGTAGACCAAATCTATGTATGTAGAGCCAATTTGAGTATGTAGAGTTTGTTTGTATATGTAGATTTAACACTTAGTGTTTGTTATTTCTAAATATGTTAGCAATATTAGTTTCCTAGTTATTTTTAGGGTTTTATTTCTATGTTTAGATATGTGTAATTAGTGCACAAATTTTTGCATGCTATAAGATCATGGTTTCTAAGTCACTCTAAAAATCCTAAGAAGTTATTCCATGTAAATTTTATTTTGAAGAACCTCATGCAAGAAGATATATGACATCTAATTGGTGTATCCTCAATCAATATAAAGTTATAAGGGGAATAAATAGGTTAATGGATGATACAGATTGGATTACTATATTTTTTTCACCCATCTCAATGTTTTTAGAATGGAAAAAGTGGAGGAATTAGCTCACATGTCCATTTTACCGGCGAGACCCAGTTTGGCAAAATGGGGTCTAAAACCATTCGGGAGTGTTTTGAGGCATCAAATGATGTTTTTTGGGGTAAAACTTTTCCTCTTTGACGCAACAGATTTTTTTCCTATTCTGCACGCAAAGACCTTTCTAATGCTGCAAAAATCATGTCAATTAGAAGTACGTATGCAAAAGTTATGCCACTCAAAAATTTACCTTGTTATTTTCACCACCATAATTTGAGAGGATGCCACATCAATCCCCATTATTCATGAAAAAAGGGCTAGAAACGTGATTATGATGAAGAACACTCTAGAAGGGTCTATATTGTAACTTTAATTAATTTTTGAGGTATTCAAACCTAACCATTAGTAGGCTATTAGGTCGTGGTACAATAGAGACACTAGGAGGAAAAATGGTTTCATTTTTTACTGCATTTTTCCATAGCTAAGAAAAAATCATTGAGGATGATAGGAGATAGATCACAATGAGAGGATTTGTGCACTATAGTATCCCACATGACATAGGCCATACTTCTTTGTAGTCACTGAAATTTTGTATTAAGAGAAAGAGAGGAGAGTGGCTTCACCTTCCAGTTGGGTTTTCTCTCAAAAGGGTTTTCGAGGTCATATCTTGTGTGAAATGTGTGTGTGTGATTTTATTTCATTATTATGTACTTTTTGCATAATTTTTAATTCACATGCACACACTAATAATAGTATTCTATAGATCCATAAATATAAAAAGAATTGAAACTATAATAGTGTAGAATTCCATATTTTAAATGTAATTTTATAATATCTGTTATGATAAAATGCCTAGTGAAAAATCCACATTAGTTTATGTATCAAAGGAATTCATTTGGCAATGAAAAAATTGTGCCAGCTACTAGGCCTTTTGTTTTTCAATACTACCATTTTCCATATACGTAGTTGTATAAGCCCATTTGTTTCTTACAAGTTTATTTACTTAGAAAAGTGTGTTTGAATACAAGTATCAATCACTAAGAGGGGTTGAAAAAGGATTCTTCTACTATTGCTTCATATCATTTTGGTTGGTAAAATGCTTCCTTAAATTTTTCTACATACAAATTCTAAGGAAATTAAGACAAAATGGAAGTGGTTAATTATTTGGAACAAAGAGTGTGTTCTTCTTCAATAGAAATGATGACTAATTAGAATAATAATTAATTCCCTATTTTTTTGGCGTCATCAAGAAACTTGTGAAGCTAGCATAGGTTTAGGTTCAATAGACTCATATGAAAAAGGTGATGAAGTAGGAAGACTTGAGTTTTAATCGTCATTGTTATCAATGGAGGAAGTGGAATGATACAAAATATAACAAAAGGGTAATTAGGAGAATAATTAGTTGGTATATAAGAAGTACAAGGAAATGGAACATGCACCAAAATTGGATCACAAGTTGAAGATGGAACAACTAATGAATAAAAGACGTAGATGAAGATACCTTATTCAAAATAACAATATATATTAATATTGAACTGTGCATTATTGGATATAATAATTTTGCTACCCTTCACATATTTATTACTAATTTACCAAAGTTCACTTCTTACTTGAATGATGCTATATTATTCTCTTTTTATCAAATATATCTACCTACAGATCATAACCAAACACTTGAAAGTTGGTCATTCCATCCTTATTCCAATCTGATGTCTTACAAATCCTTGCAAGGAGTGAAATCAACTATATAATTTACACTAGATATAGGTCCTGATAAAGAAAAGGAATCATATCCTTAGCTTAGGTCATGCATTTAAGTATTTCATTTGAGGTTTGTTTTTTTAGTTTTCAATCCCATATTATTTCATGTATAGTGTTGTATATGAATTCCTTATACAATGAAATATGTGATAATCCTTTTGATAATGGATTCAAAACCATTATCTAAATTAAAATTTTGAAATCAATTCTCTATAAAGATCTTGAATGAAAATTGTTAAATTGTCCACTCTAATGTTTAAGGATATAAATCCGAGAACTTCGGTTAAAGTATTCAATGAAGTGTAAGACATACTTAAGCCTAGAAAAATAAACATAAGGAAATGGACCATATAATTCACTATGCAAATGATAAAAGGGAGTTGATGCATGCTAAGAGACATATTTTCGTAATCTATCATAACATTGTTTTTCAAGGATGCACTAGACATAACCATCATGTCTTCAAGTAACAAAAGAAGTTCCTATTAAAGTATTTTGATTAATACATATTACAATGAATGGTATTTGAATGTCCAAATTGATCATGACAAATATGTTTTACATCGTCACTATAATAGCATGCTCTTGAATGTGGAATCCACTTATTCAAAGAAGATGTTGTTTCATCAAGAGAAAAAGAATAGTAAGAAAGAACATATGTTTTGGAAGAAGGATTATGGAAAGAAGGGGTAGAAGAGGAATGATCCATATGGATATTTTTTTCTTCTAGTCTATTTATAAGTATTCCATATTATTGAAATAATGTACTGCCCATATGACCATGCTAACCAAAAAATGTTACCATGTTTCCTAATTCTCTTGTCATTACACTTACCTTCTTTACATCATTTTGAGAAAGATAAGAATAAGTGGGTTTTTGACCCATTCTATTTCCAATATTCTAAGGTTTTTTTTTGTATGTGCAAGTGAGTTCTTTCTATTGTTTCACTAATTTTTTATTGGTTGTACCAAAAATTAAGCACTCTAAGATATAAGGTCTTAGGTAGATATTGAGATAAAAAATAAAAATAAAAAATGTTTAAAAAAATTCTAAAAAAAATAGCATGACTAAGTAAAACCTTCACAATAAGAATAAAAAAAAACATTATAGTCATTTCCAATATTATGAATAATAGCATAATTATTTTGATGATCATATCTCTTAATATGATGATCATATTTCTTAATACTTCAATTTGAAAGAAAAATTCAGAGTCTTAAAATTTGATACATACAAAGTATTTAGCATTCACAGCCATAAATTAATTTTCAACTTCATATCATGAATGTTATTATGTTTACTACATAGTTTTTTAGTATCCACTCAAACTTCATTTGAATTTAATATCCACACAAGCTTCATTTGAAGTTTGAAAACATTGAAGACAAAACTTCAATTATTCATAGATCAACATCCAAGTGAGTCCATGTCCTTAGTATATTTTAATATCCCATGGTTTTCCTGTAATCCACCTGAGAGGCAATTTATTTTCCTTTGTTGTTGAAATTTCCTTAATCCTTAACAAACATCCTATATAATATTTGTAGAAAATGTAATTAGACTACATATACTATAATTATTCAACTAAAAAACAATGCATTTTCAGAAAAAGAACACTCATAGTCATGTTCAAGTGCTTGAAATTAATAAAATGAGAATTAGAGGTGGTTTAGCAAATTGAGAGAAAGCAAATTGAAAATAGTAACATTTTCAGATATTTACTGTTTTGAAAGAGAAATTAGCCTTAAATAGTTATGCTCACCCAAATTACTCAAAAATGACAAAGCTGTGCCATTTTGAGAATAACATAAATTATTATTAGAGCAGGTTCTTCCAGAAAATAAAATGTGGTGGTTTGGGAGTGTGGTACATGGTAAATTGATTAGACTAGTAAAATGGAAAAATGCAAACGTAAAGCCATAAACAAGACGAAACATGGAAGGTAATGTGGAATTGTGACATGTGAAAGTGGATGCCTCAATGTAGCCAGTGTGTCAAGTGGAAACATGTGCATATGGAAAAGGATGAATGACAAAGTTTCTTTTTGGAATTTTTGGAAATATGTGATATGGTATGCATTGAGGTGAAAATATTTAGGAGATCTATTAACACATATCAAAAATAACTAAATAGTATATAGTTTTGTTTTTTAATCTAAAAAATAAATGTAATAATTTAGGAGTATCTTTCACATCGATTATCAAGAGATTACAATATGAATTTTTTAAATAAAGATTATATACCGATTGGTATTTCATCTTTAGAGTATCATTAATATCAAGGATAAGTTGATTTATTATGTTAATTATGCGTAAGATATGATTATGATCGTCAAATTAGTATAATATAAATTAACCATAAATAAGAATATTATACTTAAATATATATTAGTCTAAGTTAAATTAAAAATAATTTAGAGTGTCAAAATATCATAATTTTTTATGCTAATTTTCTTTACCTAAATATAATATGGGTGCATTATATGATGTGTGCATATGCTATTATTTACAATGACTAATACAATATAAATTAATAACAAAGAATAATACTATACTTAAATATATATTAGTTTAAATTAAACTAAAAATAACTTAGGGTGTCAAAATATCATAACTTTTTATGCTAATTTTTTTAACCTAAATATAATGTGTGCATTATATAATGCGTGCACGTGATATTGTTTACCATGACTAATAGAGCAAAATGGATTCTAACTAATGTGACCACAAGTATCAAATGCATTATTGATGTATGTGTTGTTTAAATAAAAAATGTTATAATAATGGTTTTATTTTTAATTCGAAACTTCTTTACGACTAATAGTGGGATTCTAACTGATGTAACAACAAGTAGCAAATGCATTATTAATGTAAGTGTTGTTTAACTAAAAGAATGCTATAATAATAGTTTTACTTTTAATTTAAAACTTTTGTATGACTAATAGCCTATAACTAAAACCATTACATAAATAATGTATGACAACCACACAATCCATTTAGAGGGAATATTTTTATTTTTTATTGGTTGGACATGGGTTATATTATGAGGTTTTATAAAAGAGGGATAGTTTTTGAGGCCTACACCATTACCTAAGAAAATAAAAAAGGTCCACAAGCTTGAAATGGAGCTTTTATGACACATGGGAAGGAATAGACCTTCAACCACCACATAAACCTTCTATAGAGAATCTTTGGTCTACGAGTTACATATGGGTTCTCTTAGGAGTTGTTATGCACCATGTATGGTTTGGGTATGAAAATGACAATCTTGGGCCCAAAAATAAGCTTGTAAGAATCATGGCCCATGTATACTACCACGCGCTACAAGATAACATTTCTAAAGGACATATTTGGACTACAAGAGGGATATTGGATATATTCAGTGTTGAATCAAACTAACACACTACATCACCTCAATAATAGGTCAACAAACAATAGTAGTGCCACAATAGAACCTAGAGGAATGGCATACACTTTTTGGACTCTTCATATGAGCTAAAAGAAATCATATAAAGCTCATTCGATACCTTAGTTGTTTAGTAACTTTTATGAGTCTCTATCAATATTATCATATTTTTAGATGATATCATCCTCATCTACCATGAAGTTGGGTCCTTACAAAATTTACTTAATATCTTAACATCATTTTTGTAATATTCAACAATTTCAAGATAATCTATGAAAAACGAAAACCATGACCGTTAACATCTCCTTAAAGGAGACCAACAATGTGATTCTTATTGGAAGAGGTGAAGGGGTTGAGATATTCCTTTCATATGTAATTATGTGAGTTATCTTCTCCAACCCATGCTTAAGCTTAACTTCAATATTATAATATAGAATAGGAAATGGATATATGTGATCTAGATTTAAACAAGAACATAACAAATTACAGAGATAACCATAAACACATAGATGCAGTGGAAATAATACTTCATTTCATTAATGTAAAATACTGAAATATGCTTACAAACAGGAATGGAAATAAACGAGCTAGGGCGATTGTAGCTTATCACTGAGAAGATATGTGGCGGCTACATGCCACTGAACTACCTTACAATGAGGCTCAAGGGCCTTTTTATTATTGAGCAATATGAGCAAAGCCTAAGCCGAGGAGATGTAACACCAAGAGTTTATGGGCCCCGTTGGGATGAGTTAGACAACCAACTTCCTGAGGTTGCGACTTGGTCATATTATCTCCATTTGACACACATGATAGCCCATTAGAAAGATCTCTTTGAGGACTACGATGGAAAAGATGATTTTAGATAGAAAATCGCTAGCGGTAGATTTCCAAAAAAATGTCGTTTAGGGCCTTAAAATGGCTCCGGAAGTTTAGGACCTGAAAAACTGCTAAAAACAGTAAAATATGCTACAATTAAGGAAACTGAAAGAAGCAATGGTGGGAGTCCAAGTGGAATTGGCAAGTGGCCACCAATATCCACCTGGATCATTCCTCCACCCTTATGAAGCAATGGTCCCCATTGCGTTGAGTTCCTCCATGAGATGAGGGAAATTCTGTTGAACTTGGTCCTTGGTGAGCCACTTGCTCTGGTGAAGGGGTTGGCCTGCTTTGACAACTCAATACAGTTGGATATTCTACTAGCGAGTGTGCTTGATTTGTGTGTCCATGATCTGATCAGTTGCAGCTTGCTCCATGCAATCTGGATTTAACTCTATGGGTTTGAGCTATTCTACAATGTCAAATGTGTCTAGCAATGGTGGAAAGTATAATTGAAGGCGGTCCACATTGAACACTGGGTGCAAGCCAGGGAATGGGGGAATGTTGACCTCAAATGCATTGTCTCCAAAAGCCTTGGTAATGGTGTAAGGACCATATCATAGTGGCTTGAGTTTCTGATAGGCTCTGGTAAGGCATTCCTTTTGCAAATGCAACTAGATTTTGTCGCCCACCTAAAACTTGTGTGGCACCCAATGTTGATCATGTCGCTGCTTATACTTGGCATTTGATTTCTCCAGAATGTCATGGACCTATTGGCAAATATGTTGGATGTGCTCATTGAAGTTGTTTGGCTTATATGTTTCGAACTGGACATGAGCCAAATCTGCATGACTAGTTGCAAATGGCATGGCCACATCAATGGGACATAGTGGCTGGAATCCCAAGCCCACCTGAAAAGGGCTATGGCCAATCAAGCTGTGGAGAGCCTGGTTGTAGTTATGCTGAACATAGGGGAGGGTCTCATCCCATGTGCGTGCATGCTTTGAGTTGTACATGCGCAGAATGTGTACGATCATCCTGTTGACAACCTTTGTCTAGCCATCAGTTTAAGGATGGAAGGTTGTGGACTTAGTGAGTTTGGTGTCTAGCATCGACCAGAGACTGGACCAAAATGTACTAAGGAACCTGTTGTCCCGATCTGAGATGATAGACTGTGGGATCCCAAAGTGTACTCACTCTCATTTGAAGAAGAGTTTAGTAGTGGCTTCTGCAGTGATATTCTTCTTACAGGCTGCCATAATGGCCATCTTTAAGAACTTGTTGACAACCACAAAAACACAGTCATTTCCATGCTTAGTGGAAGGAAGACCCAACATGTAATCCATGGAGATGGATTCCCAAGGCCAACTAGGGGTAGGCAGCGGGGTATAGAGGCCTTGCTTCTTAGTGGCCGGTTTGGCAATGGCACAGGCAGTGCATGATCTGATGTACTTCCCAACATCCTGTTGAAGATTCGGCCAACAGAAATACTTCTGTAGTACTACCACCATTTTCTTAACCCCAAAATGCCCAGCAGCGCGATTGTAGTGTGCTTCCAAATTCATCTTGGCACGCTCGCTTGAAGGAACACAAAGGTGACCTAGGTGGCATAACAAGGCATCCTGAAGGTAAAAATCTAGAACATGATGATCATCCAAGAGTGTCTGGTATGTGTGGCTGTATTTTGGGTTGTTTTTATAGAGAAGTGGCCAATCAGAAGTCTCATGCCCACAAGAGTTGAGCACGGTGGTTAACGCCATGATTGGTGGTCAAATAAGGCAATCTACAACATTATTGGTGTTGCCCTTCTTATACTTGATATTCAAATGGAATTGTTGCAGGTATGTGGACCACTTCTGATGGCGATCATTTTGCAATTTCCTTTAGGTCTGTATGAACTACAGGGGTCGGTGGTCTGTGTGGATGACTGTTTCCTTCCCCAAAA
>APFE030373363.1:0-23258 GCA_000404065.3 Pinus taeda
ATCCAAGTTGTACAAGAGTTATACGCTTAAATTTGATTAGTATCTGGATTGAACCACAAACAAACTTTAAATCATCTAGGGCTGGCCCATAGCAAGGTATAACCAGACCTCAAGATTAGTGCACAAAGTATATCTGGGTGGAAACATATCTTGGCCTCAACAAGGGTATTCATTGTGATTGAGCTGGATATCTTGATAAAATAGAATGAGATGGGTAGGAGGTTATCCAAGGTGGATTGCACTAGAATTCGTAAAAGAAATCAAATTTCAAACTTTGTGCCCAGAAGGTATCTGGGCATCATTAAAAGTTTGTACATTGTGATGATTTAAATTGCCAAATTATCCCAATCAAGAAGTTATATCCGAAACAAAAAGTTCCATGCTTGAAAGCTATCTAGGTGTAGAGATATACAAGCCTAAAAAGTGGAAAAGTATTTGGATTTGAAAGCATCTAGATTAAATACATTCAGGCCGAAACATATCCTAGAGTTAACAAGTGTAGACCATCGGATTGTTTGGACCTCATATATACTGGAAGCTGGACTCACAATATGGGGAATTTCTTGGAGTTTTAGGTTTCCAATAGAGCTAGAATGAGTTCTAAAATTTAGATGCATATTTCTACCACTTTCAAACCAAGTGAAACTAATAAAAAGGAGATATTGAAATCTCGTAGAAGGACATCAAAAGAGTACCAATCGACCATTCAAAGAGGGGAATTTAAATCTAATACTGGAGGCTTTAGTTGTGCTTGAGTAATTGGTAATAAAACTATGTTATTATTATATATGTGCAATGTGTTATTATTTTATTCAATGTGATGGCTCATGTGCAGTAATGGTGTGGCCCATGTGTAGTAATGGTGGTAAATGAGGATGGATAATTGTATTTATGTTAGTTTGGTTTAAAAAACCATTTTTTCATTCTTAATTAGTAAGTTCCAATAGCTCATAGGTACTTAGCATCAATTATATGTTGATATTTAATATCTACAATCACCATTAATTACTTACCGCAAACTTTTAGCTAGTTTCTACTCTTAGATTTCTCTCTTTGCTCAATACGTTGGCCTACCTCCTTAAATTTTCTTTTTCCTTAAAGCCATGTGTTCTCTCTTTGAGTTGCTTCTACATTTTGTTGGGCCAAAAACTCATTCCTTGGATCAACTGGAAATTGAAGGAATTGATCCCACTAAGGGAGAGGGAAAATTATGTTGAGAAATCAACTAGAAATTGGTCCCACCAAGGGAGAATTTTATTTACCTTGAGAAATCAATTGGTAAGGTGGATCTAATCAAGATTTAAGAAAAGTATTCCCTCTATTGAATTGAGAGACAAGAGGGTTCACAACGTTCATTTGTTGGTACATAAGCACTTCAAAGGAATTTACTTTTATGGTTTCCTCCTAATGACCTAGATTTTTATGTAATACATGAGTTTCCTTGTGAGGGGAAAGTCATAAGAGAATGAGAAAGCTCATATATATATATATAATTTGAGAAGGAGAAGTTGAAACTTCAAATATTAATGTTCCCAGCATTGTGTGTATAAAGAATTGCTTAAATTTCATGGTGTATTCTAGCAATTGCTTTGAATGCAAAGAATTCCATATGAAGAAAAAACAAATAAAGTGTAATTGATGTAAGGGGAAGAGATTTTTAAGAGTAAAGTTCAAAAAAAAAACACTAATTTTTTGTATGAATTTTTTATTTTCTAAATGCTTAATCAATTTGAAAAATCAGATTTTTTTTAAAATACTAAATATAAAGTTAATCTTTAAATAATATGGAAATCCAAATTTATCATTAGAAAACTAAAACTATTAATAAAACTAGCATTAAATATTTTATGTGTGTAGATTATGTAAAGTGAATTTAATTTCTAAAAAAACATGGCTGATCAAAATATTAAATCTTATATTGTTTATTATTAAGTTAAACATTAGTTACTCTAATAATTGCGCATAATTCCATTTAAACTTGTCCAAATTAATATCTTTCTATATGAGTAGTTTTTAAGTGTGATTTTTTGTAAAGTTTTCTGGTCTATTCTCTGATCCAATTTGTTTAGAATCTTACGGGATTCATTGAAATCACAAGTTTGACCAGTGAACTCTTAACAATCCAAGTGCCCCGGAAGTTTTTAAGGGTGTTAAATCCATATATGCAGTAAAAACCAATTTAAACAACACAAATTATTGAAACAACAATATAAAACATTGAATTTGAATTCTATTTTTATTGAAATATACTATTATATTAAAAATATAATATTTTATTAAAATTAAGTTTAATATTTAATTATTTTTGTCAAAATCAATCTAAAATTTCCGAAAATTTTAAATGAAGTGCTTTCTAATACACCCTTAACATAATGATAATATAGTCCAAAACTTAAAAAAAATCAAATTAATAAATATATAAAATTTAATAAATTACTTTAATATAAATTTAAAAAAAAAATAATTTGTTTAATCTTTTTATTATCTTATAATAATTAAATTAATCGTAGAAAAATAATATAAACCTACTACCGAGCAATAAATCAATCGCACTGATAATATAACCAAGTAAGAGAATCATACAAAATAATATATAAACCTACATACCGAGCAATAAAAAATCTAAAATAATTATATAGAATAAAATCTCCCTACGAAAATACAAGACTTTTATCTTTATTCTTTGTTGTCATGTGTTCACATGAAGGTATTACCCAAAAGTTTTTAAATCTGCAAATTTATAGAGAAATTCTAAAAAACCGATACAGAATAAATTCTCCTTACGAGATACATGACTTTTATCTTATCTTTATTCTTTGTTAACATGCATTCACATGAAAGTAAAGAAAATTAAATAATATAATTAAGTAATTTAGAATTACAAAATTGCATTATGTTTTTTATCTATATGTACACAGGTAAAGCCATTAGTAATAATGGCAGCATAACACCACGAATACCATACATATATATATATATATATGCTGCCACATATTCTTCTTAAATTTCCGTGAGTTTATTTGCTTTTATTTTTATTTCTTGTTAACATGACTTTTATCTTTATTCTTTGTTAAAGTGTGTTCACATGAAGGTAAAGAAAGTTAAATAATATAATTGCTTAATTTAGAATTACAAAATTACATTATGTTTTTTATCTATATTTACACAGGTAAAGCCATTCGTAATAATCACAGCATAACACAATACCATATATATATATACAATGGACGCTGCCACATATTCTAGTTTTATTCTTCTTAAATTTACATTAATTTATTTGCAAGTGAGGAACCATCCCATTTGGGGGCATCACCCACTTATCATCCCCATACCATATATATATATACAATGGACGCTACCACATATTCTAGTTTTATTCTTCTTAAATTTACATTAATTTATTTGCAAGTGAGGAACCATCCCATTTGGGGGCATCACCCACTTATCATCCCCACACAATCTCGTCAATTCCTCACAATCCCAAACTATAGCTACATTAAACCTTATACACACCTAAAGCAACAAGTAAAATGAAGAACACGACTCACACTACATTTCATATAATAATTACTCCAATTACATCCACCCTAAAACACTCCACTGCATGACCACGCCCATCGTAGTTTACATTTATTTTCCAGTAATGTTTTCATGTTGGGATCCTCCCATTGGAGGATTTCATCCCACCATTCTCTCTCACAGTATATTTCTTCTAGATGATTTAACTTATCCCATCCCCCACGCAATCTCTTCAATTTCGGACATTCCAATACGGTGAGAGACTTGAGCATGGGGGGTAACGGTGACGCCCCCTCTCCCAACCCTCCACTTCCACATCCACTTGCTGCTCCCACTGCCACACACTCCAACGACTTTAAGGAGTGGAGACCCAAACTCTTCAGCTTTGGAAAACCCTTCGCCAAATCCAACTCCTCCAACTCGTTACATTCATCTAGAAAAAGGCGTTCGAGCTTTGGGAAGTGAGGCAATCGCTCCACATCGCAATTCTGGAGATAGAAACTTTCCATATCTTGCATCACCTGCATGTCTTGCGCAAGGTGATTATGACCGTCTCGACCCGCAAATTCCAACGCCAGGTCTCTCATCTTTGACCAATTTCCCAAAAACCCCTCCTTAACTGATGATTTTATTTTTGCACCATGGAAAACCCTGAGACGCCTCAGAGTTTGCAGATCCTTTAAACAAGCAGACGCTCCTTCCGCATTTGCGTCCTCCTCGAAATCCAATTCAATGCTAGTTCTCTCCATCGTCAATATTTCCAGTGAAATCAATTTCCTGATCCCACACGGAAGATGACTCAACTGATAGCAGTCGTACATTTGGAGGACCCTCAGACGTTTGAGTTCAGTGATCCTCTCAGGAAGGCACTGTAATTGATCACACCAACTAACATCCAAGAATTGTAGCTCCTTCAGGTCGCCAATAGCGTCCGGCAATTCACGTAGCCAAGAGCATCTCATTAGTTGGAGGGAGGCCAGGTGTTTCAGGTTCCCGATAGAAGGCGGCAGAGACGTTATGCTAGTCTTACTAAGATCGAGGACCTTCAGTGAGGGCAAGTCGGACAAGAAACTTTCCGGAACTTCTTTAATAGCAGTATTCCCATTTAATAGGAGAACCGAGAGGGACCGGCATGGGAAAGTTGTCGGCAGGCACCGTAGATCATTTCTCATCAACGACAGTCTTACACAGTCCTTGCTGACGACTTCCTCGAAGTTGAAACTTTTCAGGCTCTGTCCGGCTTTAAAACAACACTTTTTCTCCGCGGCAATGCGGATTGCCATATCCCGAAGGATATCGTGTATTTTCACATTCACAATCCTTCCGCCATAACCATGACGTCCCACCTCGATCAGACAACGACCCGCTAGGTGTTTGATATCACTGTTCCAATAGTCAGACAAGTAGATGTCTCCACTTTCTTCCACCAGACCTTCACAAATGCACATGTCTATGACTTCTGAGACCGGGATTACTTGATCTTCTGGGTAAGCTGCAAAATATAGAAAACAAGTCTTTAAACGATGTGGTAGAACATCGTAGCTCCATCTGAGACGTTTAAATAGCTGTTCGTCCACTCCGACGTGCACATCATAAAACGCCTCACTGACGCTTTGCATCTGATTTAATGCAACCTCCCACTCAGACAGAGTAGTATGGTGTGACACAGCAGCAGCGACTACATTTATGGCGAGGGGCAAACCATTGCACTCCTTTGCGAATCTCCTGGCTACTGCCTCTCTATCCTGTGGAACATCTCGATCTCCAAATGCTCTGCTACGAAACAGCTGCCAACCCTCCTCTTCCGACAGGGGTTTCACTACTATTTTCTCTTGCACATTCATTCTTGCACACACTTCTTCATCCCGCGTGGTGAGAACAAATTTACAAGTTTTGTCCTCCAACGAAACTCCCAAGTCTTGAAGCCTATCACCCGTCCACGCGTCGTCCGCCCACATATCATCTAAGAGTAGAAGATATCTTCTATCCTTTAAACCGTTGCGCAGCATATCTCTTCGCCCTTCCGGATAATCTGGAAGTTGTCCCAAGCTTAATCTTTCGGCGACACACTTTTGCAGAGATGAGATATCGTTTCTGGAAACAGTTAACTTAATAATAAGGTCAAATGAAGTCTTTACCTTCTCGCTGTTGTTGATGGTGTCAAGCAGCCGCGTTTTACCAACGCCCCCCATGCCGATGATACCAATTCTTTGAATGTTGCTATTTTCATCGGTTAACAATCTTTCAGCAACTTCCCTCTGTTCAGATCGCTTTGCGTCTGCAACAATACATGTTTCGGTGATCGGAATCGGTATCTGGGTGCGCGGAGCAGGGTCCCCGTATTGCCCGCTGCTCGGAAAATCGCTCTGCGCCCTCTTTGAGAGGAGTTCAGAAACATTCCGATTGCACTCTCTTACATCTTTGCTGATCCTATAGCGGCGGAGGCACTTCGGACAGCAACCGATGCAATTTTTGTGTTGCTGGTAAGTCTCGTACTCAACGCCAATAGAGTCAGAACGTTCTTTTAACGCTTCCGCCTCCTCCAACCAAGCCTTAACTGTTCTTTTAGGGCTCTGTTGCGCTTGGTGGAGCTCCGTTTTTATATCATGCATTTTATTGTCCAGATCCTCGACATCTTGTTTCATCTGGGCAACAGCCAGAGGCAAATAATAGACCATTTTCACTTTTTCAACAACTTTGTTCCAGAGTCTGCAGAAACCTTCGCTCAAGACATTGGCTGCACATCCAGTAAAAATACTGTCGGCCATTGCTTCACAAGAATAAACAAACAAGCCCCAAATCACACTGGCAATGCAATATTCAGATCGCTGCTCCAACAGCTAAACCACCAGCAAATTAGGATTTCTCCTCTAGCTCAAATTGGGCCAAGGCTACGAAGACTGACTGTCGAGGTGAATGCTTCCCGGAGTAGGCAACCATTATTAATAATTTGTCTTGCGGTTCTTGTTCACCTGGGGTCCACGGTAATTTCGAGAGCAGTTGTCTATAACGCGACTTTTTGAAAGTTTTTCAGGTGGGTTTTTCTGGTCAAAATCCGGCAGCAATTTATTTGAATCGCAAGTTTGATAGCTAGTTTCTGCACAATCAAAGCGTCCAAGGGGTTTTTCAAGGTGCTGAATCCAAATATGCAGTTAAAAAACCATTTTAACTGCAACAAATCAAGATGCAACCTCACTTTCTTCCGCCGGATTCCGTCACCGGAATCTCTAAAAAATCGCATTATAGACAACTCCATTTCGAGAGAAATTCGCACGGGAACAGAACAGCTGTGAAGCAACTCGGACTTGGACAGCGTGCAACGGACGGACCTCACAAAATCATCCAATGACCATTCTTGACTTTGGACAAGGAAGGACAGAGCATTATTGAATGTGTGTGTTCCCTGTAGAAATCTACCGTTTATGAATTATTGATTTTTATGTCCATTTCAAAAATATATATATATATATGATTATCTAGTATTTTATCGTTGGTAACCTGCGTTAGTATGTATCTACGGACCAGGTCTCCATAACAAAATTCCATTTTTTCCAAAGTGATCTTCATGGTTATTCCCCGTGCTGGAGATACAATGGCTATGACTGAAATAGATTGAAACATAAATAGAGATTCAAATATTTGTATCTAATGGTTGGCTATGAAAGTAGAGGTGAGTAAAATATATTAAGATATAAATAGTAAAGTTTATTAATTTTATTTATTAGCTCGTGCTTTACATTATATTATTATGCTTTATTAAATTAAATGTAAGTCTCGTATAGAACTTAAAAGAATAAAATTTATGTTTTATATTTAAATTATTTATTATAATATTATTATTTTAAAATAATTATAATAAATATACAATTTGATTGGTATAAATGATATATTAATTAATTAATGTTGTAATTTAAAATAATAAAATCATTATAACAATTTAAAGAGATGGAATAACTTTTTTATTTGTTACACAATTATGTAATTTTAAAAAAAATGTTTTTCTTTTTAAATAGTTAGAATATTATGATTGTGTTATGGTGCAAAAGTCTTAAACACAAGTATAAAATCTAATCAACAAAGTTAAAATTTAGTCAACATAAAAACACATATATAAATTCTAGATATCATATAAAAGATAGTATAAAATGACAATGAATAATGAAAAAAGAATTTAAATGAAAAAGAAAGAGGGGAACCAAAATCCTTATTGGATGATAGGGCCAAACAAGGCGGGTGGATTTATAGTGTGAAGGAATAAGCCTCCTTCAAACTCTCATAATTGCAATCAATGAATATCTAGCTGCAAAACAACCTACCCCAAGAATCACAAACTTGATAGTTGCCTTGCAATTTCCTTTTCGCAAATTGGTGGAGTCAAAAGCCTATTGATCCCATTTTAAAATACTCTTGTAGTTATTTGTTTATGCTAGAAGTCAATTCATTTATATAGCAATTCAACTTCATCAACAATCCCTCTTTGAATCAATTTTATAAGAGTGTTGTCCAATTCCCTTTAGCTATTATGATTTTCCTCATATCCACTTTAGTAGCAACACATGGTGCCTTTATAGCCAAGGAACAACAAAACCTATCGATTTGAACATTTAATCCTTCCACATGAATTTCAAATATGGACCTAACCAATACCAACCCATGAGATATCTAACTTGTAATCTTTCCCTTACTAACTAAGACTATTTATAGCTAAATGACATATAAAACCCTAACTACTAGTGGTCTCTTGCCTAACATGGGTTAACCACTTTATTTATTAACTATGGTCCATTTACAACTAACTATGGCCCCTTTTCTCTAATGCGGGTCAACTAGTTACAATTATTAATGCGGGATTTATTGACTCTCTAACTAACTATGACTCTGACTCGGCCCATTGGGCGTATTACATAAATAAAGCGGTTAGGGTTGGACCCTAACATTCCCTCCCCATCAAAAGCAGCCTTGTCCTCAAAGCTGAAGTTGTGGAAACTGCTAAAGAATAGTGGTTGGTTCCCAAGTCACATCTTCTGAAGAGGTGTCTTTCACTTGATGAGGACTTAATTGATCATGTGGTCGTGGAGATGTCTTTCCCAAGTATCAAGGACATTTTCTGGTTGAAGCCAAAGTGAGCCTTCCTCATCCAATTTGGGTAGCCTTGTTTAAACTCTGCAATTTTTCCTCACACTTTCTTAAGGCATCATACATGGAAGACCGAATGGATTTTTGAAGTAGGTGGTAAGGCTATTTTGTAGGAAACTGCTCCTATGCGCTGAAGTATCTAATAAGGCCCATAGAATTTTGATTTTAGTTTCTTACAACCCTTTTCTTTGAGAGATGTTTTCTTATATGGTTGGAGTCGCAAGGATACATGATCCCCTTCTTGAAATGCGCGCTCAGAACGATGTTGTTTTGCTTGTTGCTTCATTCGATTTTGAGCTTGATATTGATTATCTTTGAGATGAGCTATCATGGTGACATGGTTTTGTAGGAGTCGATCAACTTCCTATACTTTAGAACATCTAGGGATATGAGAAATAGGTGAAGGTGGGAGTTGGCCATACAGTGCCTCATATGGAGTCATCTTGGTGACTTCATGATATTTAGTAGTATACCACCATTTAGTTAAAGGTATACACTATACCCATTGATGCTACCTTTCTGAAGTGAAGCACCTCAGATATGTTTCCAAACATTTGTTGACTACTTATGTTTGATTGTTGGTTTGGGGATGATAATCAGTACCTAGTTGGAGTTGCATGCCTTGTAGCTTGAAAAGTTCCTGCCAAAATTTGCTGGTGAGAGTGGGTTTGCGATTAGACACAATGGAAGTCAGCATGCCATGTAGTTTGAATATCTGGTCCAAGAAAACTTGCATCGTCAAAGTGGGGGTAAATGGGTGTGGTAGAGCGCAAAAATGAGCATATTTAGAAATTTTATCCACAACCACCATGATGACTGGTTTATTTCTTGACTTTGGGAGACCAATGATGAATCCATAGAAACATCCATCCAGACAGAGGCAGGGAGTGGCAATGGTTGTAAGGTCCCTGGTAACTAAATTGTTTCCACTTCGTTGCGTTGGCACACATCACATTCAGCTACAAAAGTAAGAATGTCATTTTTCATGCTAGTCCAAAAGAAAGAATGGTGTGCACGAGCATAAGTCTTCTAAAAGCTTGAATTTCCTACAATTGGAGATGAGAGTAGCTCGTCCAAGATGTGGGTTTTGAGGGTGGAGGTCGGTGATATAACTACTCGATCCTTGTAGTGAAGAACATCATCCTTCCAAGCGTAGTATGTTGAGGAATTAATATCTTCTCTTAAGTTATTAATGAATTGGGAAAGAGAGGGGTGGGAGAACCATTCCTTGTGGGTCTCTTCAATCTAATCTGGTACGGGTAGAGAGATTGATAACAGAGTGCTCTCATCCTCAAATTGGCGTGATAAAGTATCAACCACTACATTGTCACGCCCTTTCTTGTAAATTATCTCATAATCATATCCCAACATTTTTGCAAGCCATTTATTTTGTTGTGGTGACGATAAACGCTACTCTAGAAAATATTTTAGGCTTTAATGGTTCGTGCGGATTTGCAAACGTCGTCCCAACAAGTATGGTCGTCAAGTGTCTATTGCATGTAAGATGGACATCATTTCTTTCTCATAAGTAGATTAACCCAGATGTTTTCCACTAAGTTGCTTGCTGGTGAAAGCCAATGGTCTACCTGCTTGCATTAATACATCGTCAATACCGGTACTGGAAGCATCACATTCAATCAAAAAATATTTGGTGAAGTATGGTAAGGCCAATACGGGAGTGGAGCACATGGCCTGTTTGAGAGCCAAGATGGTCTTCTGAGCTACATCAGTCCAAAGAAATGAATTTTTCATGAGAATATTAGTGAGGGTACTAGCAATGCGACCATAATTGCGAACGATTTTTTGATAGTAACCAGTGAGGCCCAAGAATCCCTTGAAACTCTTCAAATTTTTTGGTTGAGGCCAATCTTGCATTGCCTGAATATTTTTCGGATCAACTTTCACTCCTTCACAACCCACAATGTGTCCTAAATACTCAACTTCTTCCATGCCAAAAGAGCATTTCGATAATTTGAAAAATAATTTGTGATCTAGGAGCAGTTGCAATATCTATTCTACATGCTGAAGATATTTGTCCTTGGTTATGTTGTAGATGAGAATGGCATCGAAGAAGACTAGGAAAAATTTGCAGAGATATTGTTTCAGCAAGTGGTTCATGAGGCTTTGAAAAGTAGATGGAGCATTACAATTACCAAATGGCATGATCGGGAATTCATAGTGGCCTTCATGAGTTTGGAAGGCAGTCTTGGGAATATCTACTTCCTTCATCTGTATTTGGTGATAGCCCAAGCGAAGGTCTAGCTTGGTAAAGAATTGAGCACTATGTAATTCATCAAGAAGATCATCAACGACTGGAATGGGAAATTTGTCCTTGATAATGAGCTTTTTGAGGGCCCAAAAGTCCGAACACATGCACCATTTTCCATCTTTCTTTAGAACCATGACCACTAGAGATGAATAAGGGATGTTGGGACGGATAACACCGACTTTGAGGAGATCCATGATGATTTTTAAATTTCATATTTTTGAGTAAAAGGATATCGATATGGGTGAACATTAGGCGGCTGGGCACCCAGGACCAAAGGGATGTTATGATCATGTTCACACCTAGAGGGTGGAAGCTCTTTAGTTTTGTCAAAGACTCGCTGATGGCATCTAATACCTGTTGCATATCAGGATGAATACGAGGAGTAGTGGATTCAATGGCCTAAATGACATTAAATTGGGCAACTACTCCATGATGGCCCTTTTTTATAGCTTCTCCATTCTATGCGAGCCGATGATAGTAGGAGCACCTACCTGGAGTCCCCTTAATGTATGAATGTGGTCATTCTGCTTAAAGCTCATATATAAATCCAGGAAATCCATTTTCATAGGACCGAGTGTGCGAAGCCATTCAACACCCAGGAAAATGTCCCGACCACACATTTTAATAGAAAACATGTGGGCATTTAGGTGGTAGTCTCCCATCTTAAGCTTAATATTTTCATAGTGGGTTTCACATTTCATGGTCCCCCCATCAGCGATAAGGAATTGAAAATTAGATATTGCCCGCACAAAGCAATGAACAATTTCTGCAACTCTCTTATGGATAAAATTATGAGTGTTGGCACTATCAATCAATAACACTACTGGTCGATGTTTAATAAAGCTTCTGATTTTGAGATTCTGAGGTGAAGAAATGCCAGTCAAGAAATGTAGTGATATAACCCGCTCATCTGGCGTAGGTGTGAGATCATTGTCAGTTTGGGTTTCCCCTGCTTCTTCCTTGGGCACCTCAAGGGATGGAGTTTCATATGTTGAGCTGTTATCGATAGCGTCAATTTAAAATAATTTTGGTTACTTGCATTTATGTCAAGGGGAGTACTATTCATCACAGTAGTAGCACAGTCCTTGTTTTCATCTTTCGACCAATTCTGCTAGTGGCACCTTTTGAACCTTAAGTGTTTGGGTGGGGACTTGAGCTTGGGTGGGACATGCCTTGGCAGAAAAAATTGGATGATTGGATTGGGCATTTAAGGTGATTTCCACATCTAAGGCCTTGCGGCATGCATCTAACCAAGTAATTGGGTGGTGCATCCAAACATGGGCTTGGATGACTTGTTTTAGGCCACTGATGAAACATTCCAAGTAGAATTCATCTCTTAGAATATTAGTTATGATGACCAATTGCTCAAAGGTTGCAATGTATTCCTTTATTGTACCTATTTGCGGGAGCTTTGTGAGATGGCCCAAAAAATCAGATTCTCAGTCAAAGCGATTATATATGGCTTTTGAGAACATGACAATCCAATTTTCTCTCCGTGGATAACATTTTTTATGCCACTTTCACCACTGCCATCTCTCTTGTTTCAAGTAAAGGGCTTCCACATGTCATTTAGTTTCATCTTCACGGATATAATTAAGGGATAAATATTGTTCCATTTGTGCTACCCATACTTCAGGGTTAGAGCCATCAAATTTGTACATGTCCAGCTTGGGTGTTCGGTGGTTGGAAGAGTGATGATTTCCATGGAAGTGAATGTGATGGCTAGATTCTCCTTGTATGTGTGCATCAACACTAGGCTCCTCCATATGAGGTGGTCTTGTAAGGGTTTTTATTGCTAAGATTTGTTGGGTAATATTGGTCTCGAATGCCTTGATTTTGTCTTTAAGGTTGTTGACCCTCTCGATTGCCTTTTCCATAGCCATAACTTGAGATCTGGTACCCAACATACACCAATCCCAGTCAATTTTTTTGAGCTTACTTAAGAGTAAGTCTCCTTGGAAAGAGGGCAAGCTTGAGAGTCTAATGACATGGGTCACTTGAATCTGCGTCAGAAAAAAATTGGGACCGCCGAAAAATTGGCGGCTTACAAGTGAATGGTACCACTGTGACTAGTTCTTCGTCCTGAATCTTATGGATTAAGTCTCTTGCAAGTGTCTCTGGATGATCCCTAGCTCATATTTTTTTACTCTGAAATGAGTTTTACTCCTCGTTGATCAATACTGCAGTGGCCGAAATCCAGAAATCTTGATACTGCCCAGTGACCTGTGAAAATCGAACCTGGACTATAGTAACAAAAACCCCAAGGTCCTAGTCTTGGGAATGTGCTGCGACAATCTAATATGGACAATGGCGGCCAAAACCCTCACTACACGAACAAGCTGATATGCATTGTGAAAACCCCAACTGTTGAATCTAAGTTGCACGGCGTCGGCAGAACCCCAACTGTTGGATCTCATTTGGAAGATAAGGTAGAGGGAGATCTTTAGATAACAGAGGGAACTATGGTCACAAAGGAGTGTCAAGTGTTATAGATATTTTAGGGTTCCAACTAAGGAGGATCGATCGTACCCTTAGCCGTACTACTTGATTACCCTATTATACGTGCGATTAATTTCCCTGAGTGCTATTCTTGTGTATTGTAGCAGCAAAATGGCTGGCGGTTTATCTAAGGTTAGGTTTCAGGTGATCCTACAGGGCTTTCGATATACCCAAGGGTACATGTAAGTGCATTCCATGCTTGGTTTTGTCTAATGCGCTACTACTTGAAGGGGTACCCATATGGGTTACAAGGGAGTCTAATAAGTGTGACCACCTCTTGTAGTTCTTGCGTGCATGCCTCCCCAAATCTGTTGGTTTATTTGCTCAATGATAGATCATGCGGTTTAAAGACGTTAAAACACATATCTAGCCTAAAAATAGTTCTCTGAAAATTGGAGTTACAACTGGCACTGGAAAGTGCTATGATACCACTTGCTATGCTCTTAACTTGCGAGAAATCCATAATACCATAAATACAAAGAAATATAGCCTAGAACACATTATTATCACATGAAGTGAGAAAAACTGCAAAGTATTTATTATTTAGAAACAGGTTCAACATTGAATTGCCTCTTTGAGGGGTGGTGGGCTCCAGTATTGCAGCAATAATGCTGCAACTCCTGGGACTCCCTTCTTTACTTTTATCAACCCGGTAGTTCGTAACAAACTTGGAAGCGACGATGCTGTATGCACAAGTACTAGCTCTTGCCGCAGCTGTCACTTGGTCAGCTGGCACAAGTTCGCTAGGGGCTTTAGCCAACTTCTATGAGCTCTTAGAAGAAGCTTTTAAGTGATGGATGAAAGCTAACTCAAAGGAAGCTATTCTACTTGCGAAAAGAAATTGACAAACTGAAGGAAAACGCAAACCCTAGCAAACCCTAATTCTACCAGCTAGTCCTACTGATGCAAAGATGAGAGTGCAAACTACTGAAAGAGATGTCATTACTTCTATGAGGGGAAAATGCATGTGTTTCCGCTACCTTTATCCTAATAAAACATCTTTTTGTATTTTTGATTGAGTTGTCAATTTTCTCATGCATATGCTTGAGCTGTGCTTTACTGTGCAGGGGTGGATCAAGGAAGAGGAATGCTTGGGAAAGGTTGGAAAGGTGCAGAGAGGGTCTAAGGAGTTCCTAACACTCTTCCAGAGAGTTTCACAAAGTTTGGCTATCAGGAAACCTCATTTGTGAGCTTCTACAGGAAGTATGCAGGGGTTCTACAGGATGTTTTAGAATTCCTACAGGATGTTCCAGAATTTCTACAGGATGTTTGGAAATCGGTTTTTAGGGGATGGATGCGTGAGGGAAGGTGCATGGATGGATCTGGAGGTAGGATAGGGGTCTAAAAATGGCCTAAGGACTGGTGGATGGTGCGGTGAAGAGGTGTAGAAGGCTGACTTGGCTTGAAGAAGGCTAAGGCAATGATGAGTAAGGAGGTAAGGTTACGTGGACAAAAAGGATAGATGGGAAATGAGAAACTTAGCTAAGAGACAGAAAAAGTAGCTCAGATGATACTTTGGGTGGATGAAAGAATGGAGAAGATGTCCTGCACGTTGTACCATGATCAAATCAACAAAGGCTTGCAAATGATCAAATCTTGAACTAGTCTAGTCTAACCATCAACAACATAAATGAACAACAACTTTATTTGGGAAGAAAACCTTGTACATCACCTATGCAAAGAAACATTTCAGATGTCCAAACCCATGACTAAACTCTGCTAATAAAAACAACACACTAAGGATTGCATAGCCAAGCAAACTAGTGTTTTTGTGAGGCAGCACTGTTTCCTCAATTCCAGCCCCAAATCCAATAAGGATGAGGTGAAACCAGGAGCGTGGTTGTCCCTTTTCTTGGAAGTTTTTCTGTTATTGTCCTACCAAAGCACCTAAAGCAATGTCATTCATAAACAGTGATCTATTCCAGCAACATAACGAAATCTACATAACAGAAAAATGTTCAAATGCATAAAGGAAAACAGTGATACGTAAAGGAACAGTAACAATACAGAAAGGAGGCCCTATGCTCTCAGGTTGGGCCCAATCCTGAGAGCTATGGCTCCTATGAAAAACTCATATTTGATAGGAAACCAAACTGCTTCTCATTATCCAAAAATAATCATAAGAGTCATGCCAAAAATGGCTACAAAAGAACAAAATAGGACTGACAGCACTGAGGTGCAAAATACACAATAGTTTCAAAAGTCTTTCTACGAAGGCTGAGGCCTCAACATTTTATACATCACGAGGGACCTAGCTGGCCTCCTCAATTTGTGGAACTCGGCTGTCAAACTGTGAGTTAAACAGTCCCTTCTAAATTCCGCTTGGCTGCCTTCTAAATTCGATTTGGTGGTCTTTGGAGCTCGGAGTTGGGGGTGAAGATCCCGAGGAAGGGTCATTTAATGCCATAGGAAACCCCCTTTCGAATCCTCACCTCAAGCTTGGCTGTCTTATAGCCCATGATTGCTTTGACTTTGCTCCAATATGTGTCAAAAACCTGAAATAAGCACGTGTTAACCACCTAGGAAAAGTGACTTCCCTTATTCGTACAAATGACATAAACATGCTGAAAATAATGCATAAACTATAGAAAATAAAGGATTTGAACAAGGACTGAACAAGGATAATTAGGCCAAATGAGCCCAACAAGTTACCAATTTTGGGGCTCATCATCACCCCCCACTAAAAGGGTTGCTCATCCTCTGAGCAACTAGTCCAGCTCCTTGTCTTTCATTGCTTTAATGGCCACTCTCACATCCCAGGCTTCTGAAGTAGTGTCCTCCACACTGTCATGGAATCCGGCCTTCCTCTCCACTTCTTCCCACTGCTTATGCTCCTCCTCTTCGGTGCCTCCCTCTAACAATCCCAAAAGCAAGGGTGACTTAGCTTGAGCCTATCCAATTGCTTGGAGGTTCTGCATAGACTTCTTGTAGAGAGGTACCCATGCCAAAGCCTCCCTCATCCGAGTTGGAGTGTGATATTCTCGAATTTTAAGGCTGTGGGACAATGTGTTCCACCTATGGGTGCAAGCATGAACACAATTGTCCCCTAGTAATCGCTCCATATCCTCGAAGTGTGTTATGGCCTGGGCTTGATGATCCATGTACTCTAATAAACCCCGAGAGTTGGTTGCTAGGTGCTGGTGAGCGGATATCAATGTTGTGGGGTCCCCTGGCTCTACTCTAATCAGTAGTGGTTCATGTAACTCCCGGTCCATGACATTCCTGACCTCAGCTGCTCTCTTCTCTTCGGGGTTTAACCATGAGGTCATTTCCATCAGCTGCATGTCCCCTACTGCTGTGTTGGGGTCCCACGAAGTGATGTTTGGAAGGGCCAAATTATGGAGGTAAAACTCTGAAAGCTTGGCCTTATCTTTCGATGAACTGGTGTTACATAAATTTGTGAACTGCTGGGGGTTTTGGATGTGAGAGATACCCCTCTGTGCCAACATATTGATTTGGAACTGTAGCCACTGGTCGCTTAGGTACAGGCCATAAGATTTGGCCGGCTTCCTACACTGTAGTGCTTCCATTGCCCAACTGGCCATGTAGGCCAGTTGTGCCTCCTTTTCTTGCACCTGCTGCTTTAGGGATTGTATCTCCATATTTGCCTTTCGTCCCCTTTCCTGTAGCTGCTGGTTGAATTCCTCAAGATCATCTTGCATCTCTTCTTTTCCTTGAGGCTCTGCTGAGGGATCTTTGGCTTCCGTGTCCTTTTCTTTCCTTTGTCCCTGCAGCTGGAGCTGTTGTCTGAGCAGCTCATTCTCTTCTCTTAACTTGGCTTGCTGGGAGCTTTCCACATGCCTTACTCTTGCCAACTCCCTTTGTGCTTCCGTGAGCCTTCCCTCTAGAGGTCCTATATCTGCTACCCCCTTAGATTAGCGATCCTCATCCACGCGTGGGTTCGTACCCATTCTTCCTCTAGTGCTAAAAACAGTGGCACTGTGAACTTTTGGGGAATAATTCTGCCGGCCTCCAAAAAGTTATAATAAGAGCCCAAGTTGGGCTGGGGGCTTGGTTCCATGATAACATCGGCTTTCTCCTCCTTTGGTGGTGACTTGGTTGCTCCCTCCTCCTCTTGTGGTGACTCGGTTCCTTTCTCCTCCATCTGCTCAGTTTCTTTCAGCCTAACCAAAGTTTCCTGTAGAATAGCCTCAGCATCCTGTAGAGAGGCTTCTGAGCTTAATTTTTCCATTTTGTCCCTCCATGAGGATGTTTTTGGGCTCCCCCGCTCATAAGTAATGGATGCTTTGGAGGGGGATTTATCCCTTGGTGTGGTAGGGATATCCACGATAGTGATCGGTTCTTTTGATGGAGGCTAGGGTCTACCAGTCTTAATCCTTACACTCCTTCTTGCTTTGAAATACAGAGGAGTCTCCCTCTTTCATTTTTCTTTTGGCTTGGGAGAGGTACTTAGGGCGGCCAGCACAGCTGCTCCCTCCCTAGCTAGGATTTCGGCCGACTTCTCCTTCTGTTGTCCTCCTTTCAGACTTCCTGTAGAAATTCCTGTAGCGATTGCTTTCTGGCTTCCTGTAGAAGTCGGTTTCAGCTTTCCTATAGAAATACTCTGCTGCTTTCCTGTAGAAGCCGAGGGCACTGTTTTAGCCTGCTTGGCCGAGGGGAATTTTTCTTTTATCTTGGCTGAGGTTGCCTTAGGGGTGCCCTTACTGTCTTGGACTTTCTCAGTCCGTTCTGCCCTACTCTGTAGTCGTTTCTCCCTGGGCGTTGGTGCAATCCCATCATCCCCTGTTTTGGCAGCTTGCCCTATTGTTGGTGTTCCTTTTTGCTCCTTATTTAGTGTTTTGCCAGGGGTGTCTTGTTTTTTAACTTTCTTCTCGGCCTGAGTAGGCTCCTTCTCCTCACTGCTAGAAGAAGTGAGCTCCTCGGCTAAAACTCGGATGTCATCGTCCCTCGACATATTCCGGAAAATTTCCCAGGAGAGAGGGACGGTTAAAGTGTGGAGTGCATATTCCACGAGGAGCTTAATAAGCCCATGATGAGCTAGCTGGTCTGGTGTCCCCTCTCTGAGTTTGGTGGCACATTCAGTTATGGATTGCAGGAGGAAATAAGGAATGCTCAATTTTTGTTCTGAGGGTAGGTCCATGTGGTGTCTGAGTTCCGTGAGCAGCCGAAAATAATAACCATATATGATGCTAAATCGCCCCTCACACGTAATATACTTCATAATTTGGAGGCTAACTTCACTTGAGAACAGTTGTAGGCTAGTCCTCCGAACTCCATTCTTATCTTCTGAGAATTGTTCTTCTGGCAAGAAGAATTCTTTCTTAGCCTTCTGACCCAGCTTCCTCTCCTCCTTATCCCAAGGCACCCCCATTGGAAGATCAGTTACCCTGCTGATGAGTTGTGGGGTGAGTCTGAGGGTCAGTCCTCTGAAATTGACAACGACCAATGTTTTTGACTTCTTCTTTAGGGGCCAAAGGAATTCTTCCGCAATTTCATCATCGTGACCTTGGAGCTTGTCACAAAATGACATCCATTGTGCACGGGAAAACAAGTCCACCACCTCAGTGGTTTCCCGTAATTTCTTTGAGTCCGAAGGTTCTTTTCGAATGAACCCACCTGGCATGGTAAAACTCTGTGTTTTCTCAGGTTTTCACGCAGATTGTGTTGAATTTGCCTGCTCACATATACAGAAGGAGAATTTCAAGAATTTTTCACACGGAGCGCAGAGCTACGTCTCCGTTATACACACAGCCGCCTAAAATTTACAATTTTAACAGTGTTTTGACAGGGTATCACTTTCTACAGGAGGGAGTTTTCATTCACGCGTGGAGGAAATTTCTCATGCAGATTACTAAGACGATTTCGGCAGCGACATACAAAAAACTTCAGACAGAATTGCATTCAAATTTCTCTACCCCCTTCACTACGTCGAATTCACCACCTTTGGAATTTTTTTGCATGGGGAGGTTGAATTCTGCCTACCTCGCTGAAATTCGCCACCCTCGACGTGAACAGTCCGCACTGCTTCGGATGTCGTGTTTCCTGTAGCGCAACTTCCTGTAGAAGTTGTTCTCGGCTTCTGGAGGAGGTTACGGTAGCGCATGACCAGTCTAAGCGGTAGCAGGATGTTTAAATAGGCCGAAAACTCGGGCTAACCACTTGCAGAGGAGGAGGACGCACATTCGGCTGGAAAACGGTTGTGTTCAAAAATGACTGCAATGCATCATAAGTATCAACCGATCGATTTCGAATTGCTGCGGAATTCATGGCGCGGGGGTGAGCTGTCCCTGCTGATCCGTTGGCCGATGTCATTGCAATCATTCCCCAGCATGCCCCTGGCCGCCGAATTATTTCCTCTGCATTTTCCACCGCCATTCTTGTCATACCTCCGCTTCTCCCCGACTGGACACTTCCCACGTGCCAATTATCCACCCTTTCGACATAATCAATCCAGTTTGGATCCTACGAGGCCGCTTGACTGGCTGTGGTGGCCAGTTGAGTGGCAACCAGCCTTGTTCAATCCGTCCATTCTCACAGTCATGCATATTCAGAGTATAGCTTATGCAATTGGACGAAATAAGGTTGGGCACTTACCTGTGCGGCTGTGGATGTGGTCTTTTCCAGGTTTCAAGACGAGGGATGCTGGATCTGCGTGCTGTTGCATCGTGTTCAAGTGCTGGAGCTTCCCTGCATTGGCTACTGTTGGCTGTGAGTCTTGGAGACCCGTTCCTTTGGTGGCGAATATGGCATGCACCGGTTCTGCAAGCCGCTGGTGTCTTCGTGGTAGGTACTCCAGCTGGATCAGCTGCTACAGGATTCCTGTAGGACATCCTGTAGCCGTTTCTCCTCCTGGGGTGCATGATGACATAATTCGAGTCACGTTTCACAGTTGAAATGTCTTGAGTTTGCCTAAACAGGTGAGTGCTCGAGCCTCAGAAGACCTTATTTTTGAGATTGAAAAAAAAAACACAATTTTCCTTATTTGAAAAACAGAGTTCTGGTTGCATGTGCAGGTATGCTTGCTCAGATTGGAGTGATGGCAGTGAAAAGAGGTGAAGTGAGTGGAGGATATAAGAAAATGGTGGTTGCATGCCTCCTCAGCCGACTTCAAGCTCCAAATCCTTCCCTGCAGTCGATTCTGGCCCGTCCAAAAGTCCTACAGGAAGTTTCCTGTAGAAATACAGAACTTCCTGTAGAAAGTCTTGTAGCTTCCTTTAGAAGGTTGAACCATGATCCGATTGTGCCCAAACTTCGGAAAAATGAGTGTTCATGGTGGGTGTGCATGTGAGGCTGTCTGGTAGCTTGATAGGGACCCTTGTCCTTGAGTTGAGAGTCCTCCTTTGGTGCGTTGTGTACCTGCAACCTACAACACTTTCAGAGATAAACTTGTTTTTTTCTTTTTTTTCTTCTTTTTTTCTTTTTGTTTCTCTTTTTCGTTTTTTTTTGTTTTTTGAAGAGACAACAGGGGTGCCTCAATGAGGTTTTCACCCCTACCATCTGCCTTGGGCGCCTTAAAAAGGTTTTCACCCAAGGATCTTTTTATTCCCATTCTTTTTTAGAGAGACAGCAGGAGCGCCTCAATGAGGTTTTCACTCCTACCATCTGCCTTGGGCGCCTGAGAAAGGTTTTCACCCAAGGATATTTTTTATTGCATTCTTTTTTTTTGAATATAAAATGATGCTCAGGGTGTGCCCAAAACAGAGGCAGAACCCTTCTCTATGACCAGCACTGATTTTTCCATAGTTTTGACGAACTCTTGCCTCGAAAGAGGTTTCCTGTAGATATTTAGTCGATGCACATTGACGAGCATGGGGATGGCTTCTTCATCAATAGTCTGAATAAGGACGGAACCATTTTCATTACACTTTTCCACTACATATGGTTCTAGCCACCTCGTTCTCAGTTTTCCTTTGAAATCCTTATGTCTGGAATCATACAGCAACGCCCAATCTCCCGGCTGGAATTGTTTGTCATTGAGGTGCCGGTCATGCCACACCTTCCTCTGAGGTTGAGTCACTTCTGAGTGGAGGAGGGCCTGCATTCAAAGTTCGTCTAACCCATTCAGCTGTATTAACCTTTCTTGTTGAGCATGGCTGAGATCTAGGTCCAGCTGAGCTGCCATCCTCAATGTGTTGTATTCAAACTCGATTGACAACAAAGCTCTCTTCGCATAGACCAGCTCATAGGGTGTGAAACTGGTGTGGTCTTCCAAGTGGTGTTGTAGGCCCAAGTGGCCTCAACTAGGCGATCTGCCCAATCCCTTCTGCTACTGCTCACCACCTTAGTCAAGATCCCCTCTAATGCTCTGTTGGTGACTTCCACTTGCCAATTCGCTTGAGGATGATATGGGGTGGAAGTCCTATGCTTGATTTGTGATGAGCAAGCAAGTCTTCATCAACTTGGAGGTGAATGGCTTCCTTGATCGGCGGACTAACTCTCTTGGGTAGCCAAATTTGTGAAATGTTTCTCTTAAAAACTCGGCCACCTTTCTTCTCATTGCTACTTTGAATTGCCTTGGTCTCTCACCACTTTGTAGATAATCTGTGCACACAATGATTAAGACTTGTTTGCCTTGAAGGAGGGTTGATAGGCCCAAAAAATCCATACCCCACTTCTCAAATGGCTCAAGAGTCACCTGAGGTTGGAGAGGCATTTCGTCCCTTGGGGTTGGTTTCCCCATCCTTTATCATTGGTCACATTGGCTGATATATCTTCTGACATCTTGATGAAGAGTGGGCAATAGTAGCCTGCCTGTAGAATCTTGAAGGCAGTCCTCTTGGCTGCAAAATTTCCTCCACAAGGCTCATCGTGACAAGTTAGGAGGATGTCAAAGACTTCCTCCTCCCTTACACAACGCCTTAAGATCTGATCAGGGCCAAGTTTGAATAAGTTGCCCCCGGTCCAAGTAAATGAGGCACTTTTCCTCACGATTCTGCTCTTCTCCTTTGAGGATAAGTGCGGAGGGAACTGTGCGAGACCAGATAGTTGGCTATATCAGCAAACCATGGGGAGAGTGTTGAGATAGCAAACAGATGCTCATCTGGCATCTGGTCATCCAATGGTTCTTCTTCACCTGCAGTCAAATTCACTCTAGACAAAAAGTCAGCAACAACATTTTCTTTACCTGGTTTGTCAACAATGGTCAAATCAAACTGCTGCAACAAAAGTAACCATCTAATAATACGAGCATTCACATCAGGCTTATTCATTAAATATCTTATTGCAGCATGGTCAGTATGTACAAATGTTTGATAGCCAGTGATATAGTGTCGGAACTTGTTCAGGGAATGGACCACAGCCAGGAACTCTTTCTCAGTTACCGTATAATTCATTTCCGCCTTGGATAAGTTTTTTCTGACAAAGTATATAGCATATGGGAGTTTTTCTTCAACTTGTCCTAAGGCTGCCCCTATGGCTTTGTTCGAGGCATCAGTGTGGATGTGGAAAGGTAGGGCCCAGTTTGGGCCTCTCAGAATTAGAGCAGACACCACCTTATCCTTCAACTCATTCAGAGCCTTCTGGCAGTCATCCGACCATTTAAACTCAACATCTTTTGCTAAGAGGCCAAACAATGACGAGGCTAGCTTACTAAAGTCTTTAATGAATCTACGGTAATATCCTGCTAAGCCTAGGAAACTTTGGACATCTCTCACCTTCTGAAGAGGGGGGACCCTTTTGATGATAGCAACTTTACTGGGATCCACCTGTAACCCCTGGCGAGAAATGGTATGGCCTAGCACGGTCCCTTCAGTCATCAGGAACTCACATTTCTCAGGGCTGAGGGACAGGTTCATCTCAATGCACTTGCTCAAAACTTTTCCCAGGTTGGATAAGGCTTCCTGGAAGCTAGACCCGTAAGGAGTAAAGTCATCCA
>APFE030373365.1:14968-28573 GCA_000404065.3 Pinus taeda
CCCTGCACATCCTAGCATGCCTTGGCACTATTTGGCACATGTTAACACACCCCGGAACTGCCTAGAACACTCTATCACTTTTTGACATTCCATGATATTCCCTGGCTTCCTTACCCATGCTTAGCCTACCTTATCACTCCCTCCTTAGCATGACAGCTAGCACTCATTGACAGTCCCTGACACACCCTCATATTCATTCACTTCCATGCATATTGACCTAGTGCTCCCTTGTGTTGTCCTAGTACTCCATAACACTCCTCGGCATGAATTGGAATTCTCTAGCACACCTTAGCACTCTTTTATATGCTCTGTCACTCCATCGCATGCATCACACTCCCTGATGCACATTGGCATTAGGCACGTGTTGGCACTTGGCAAGTCTTAACATGTTTGGCATGTGTTGAGATGACTTGGTACACTTTGGCATGGTTTAATATTAAAGTTATTTGAGATCAATTATTGGAAACTAGATGAGAAGAAACATGAGAAGATTTGGTACTTAGAATGCATTGACACTTAGCACTTGGCACCTATTGGCACCTAGTGTTGGTGTGACTAGAATGCCCCTCATGGAAAAGGTAAATTGATGACTTATTAACCTTGTTATGTGCTCATTTCCTTGTATTTCAACTTATTCCTCCCTCTTGTTACCTTGACAGTCCCTGGCATGCATTGTCACAACCTTGTACATCTTGGCATGCCTTAGCACTTGGCACATGTTAGCTTGTTTGACATGTCTTTGTACTATCTAGCACATGTTAGCATGCCATTGCATTCCCTAACATGCCTTGGTAGTCATGACCTCACAACTAGCATTACATTTTTCCATGACTTGGGAACCTTACATTCTCTAGAACATGTTGGCACTCCCTAGTTGTCATGCCCTCTGTTATCCTCCACACTCTTCCAGGATGATGAGGAGATTGACTGAGGTACCATAGACTAAGATTTTAGTTTGGTAGCTAGCCCTACCAAACTAGAGAGGGTTCTCTCTGTGAAATCACAGCCAAGAGATGACTGGAATGTAAAGGATTTTTGGCTAGATATCTAGGCTTGGTTCAGTTTTGGAAAATTTATGGTTTTGTTGTTGGATAAGGGAGAAAAACCAGGTAGGTAGGTGAGAGGATCAAAGGGTTATAGCAATAAATATATAAAGGAGCAAGGTAGCATTACTTTTGTGATGAATATTAGGGTTTGTTTGTGTAGTGTAGTGTTTAGAAGAAGCAAAAGGTCTTAATGAGCATGAAACATGAATTCATTAAGCAAGAAATAAAGGAACACATAAGTATTTTTCCATCAAAAGAGAGATTCATGCAAAGAATTTTGTTTATAAACTATAAGGAAAACGATTAAAGAATTGATGAATTGAAAGAGAAGATGAATATCTTTCATATAAAGCTATAATAGAAAAAATTAACATCACAAACTTATTGCACATGAATTCCTAGATAATAGTTGCAAACTATGTCCTTTGATTCCTGGAAAATGTCCAAGTACAGCGTACAATAGTTCTCTACTATGAAATCCAACCAATTCTATCCTTGAGAAAGTAATACATAAATAACAAAAAAACATCTCCCCGCTCTCAAGGGTCAAATCAACCATGACTCTAGGAACTGTTCCATTTGGTGTTCTAACCAAACCCTAATGTCTAGGGAAGTTAAAAACAACTTCTACAATTAACTTTGATTCCAACCTCTCTCATAAATGAGGTCAAATTTACATCAAATCATATTAAAAATACTAACCACGCATTATTTACATTTAATTTTATCCCTCACATTCATCTACTTCACCATTTTGACTTTTACCAAAGTCAAATAGGAATTACAAAAAATTACACAGTGAAAATTTTACAGAAATCTCAGAAATTTCCAAGTGTGCAGTGAGGTTTTGGAGGCCATTTTTGATTGCCTTTCGGAATTCCAAATCCACATCTGAAGCCTTTTATGGAAATATGGGAGGGTGGAGATGTCTTTAGAGTATTATTTCTCTCAAAATGACCCATTTGTGGCTGATATATGACCATTCTCCCGAGGTGTCTATAGGTGCATAGCGAAATGGAAAAAGAGGGGCAGAAAGTTGATTTTTGGACTCTTTTTTGCAAATTTCTAAAAAAATGAGCCTTAGACTAGGAAAGTGGGAAAATCAATTTTGAGAGGGGGTCATAATATTTCCAAAAATGCTAAGTTTCCATCATTTTTGGCCCTAAGGAAGAAGCACAACGTGAGCTCGTTGTGCTCCTAGACAGAAAATTGCAAAAATTTGCAAGTCTGCACCTATCTACATGAAAACAAAAAATTTTCTCCAAATCCTCCCAAAATTTGTCCATAGATACCTGATGAGGTATGTTATGCAATCGTGGATGTATTAGAAAGAAAATATAACTTACCCTTCTCCTCTTAGCTGATTAGGGTTTCCTTAAGTTGTTCCTTCAACTACTTGATTTTGACCTTGGAAACCTGATTCCTTGTGTACTAATGGATGGCCATTTTCTTTTACAACTTTTTATCCATGTTGTCCTTGTCAAGGATATTCTCAAGGTGTAAATTGACTTTTTCAAGCCAAAACTCCATGTCCTCATTTATTTCCATTGTAATCCTCTCTTCAAAGGTCAATTCTTCCATTGGTGGATTTTGTTCTCTTTCCTTCTGAAGTGCCTTGCTAAGACCCATTATCCTTGGTATATTCCTTGCCACATTTCCTTCATGTTTCTTAGTGTCCTCATGTTCCACCACTACCTTGCCTTTCATCTCTTGTTTCTCGTCTTTGAATTTCTCTTTGTCCATGACTAATTGTTTTTCCTTAAGTTGACTACTTTCTTGCTGAAGGAATGAAATGATGAATTTGTCCCTTTCAAGTTGTCCTTGAGCTCCATGATATGAGAATCCTTCCCTTTGATGACTTCTTGTAGGGTTTTATGTTCATCATGTGCCTCCAAGTCAACTAGGTAAAAGTCATCCTCATTGGGCTCCTCATCATGCAAAGAATCCTCATGATGTGATGTTGATCCCTGTTCCTCAATTTGAGGAGAAAACACAAGGCTTCTGCCTCTTCGATATGTTTTGGCATAGGTGCCTTGGAAACCTCATCATGTTTTCTTTATGACCCCACCTCCATGGGTTGTAATGACATTGTTTGGTGATGGCTTGGTGAAGTGGTTATATGCATTTTCAAGGCCGCCTCAATGAATGTGTCCCATGTCATGTTCATCTCTTTCAATTGATGGAGTACTATAACCTTTATCAGGCTATGTTGAAAGAGGCTAGGATAATGCACTTTTCCTTTTAATTTCACCCTTTAGACATTTTGGTTAGGCTCCTATAAAAGTAGTTGGAAAAATTTAGAGACTTGGGAGATGTAAAGTGCATGACTAGTCTTATGTGGTTTTAATAGCCTAGAAATATGCCCTCACATGTGAATAACTTCATGACAACATTCATCAATGGTGCTTATCTCTATGACAAGTATCTGAATGGGAAAACATGTGAGTGAGCTCATTTGTATTGTGATTTCAACTAGGGTTTCTACTCTTCTAGGTGTAGGTTCATGCCTTTGAACCAATTTTCACCATGGTTTTTTATGCCTGTAGCTTGAGAGATGGAATCCACTGAAAACATGGAATCATTCCCTACAATGGTGATCTTCTCTTCCTTCAAGGTGAGGGAAAATATACCTATGATATGCTCATGGTAACCTACTTCCTGCACTCTTTGACAAAAACCCTAAACAATTGACATCTTCAAAGCATTTCATGAAAAATGTGGAGTAGGTGATTTCGTTGCAATTAGAGGGCTCAAACATTAGGATATTCCACCCTTGTTGTACTTCCTCTTCTCTGATGGTCATGAGTCAGACTCCATACTTCAAACACTAGGTCAAAGGCAAGCAAAAACAGTGACTACAACTACAACTACAACAACTTAACCAAGTTATAGATACTACAACAAGACTATGTGTTGATAACCTAAGAAGCACCTATAACACATCTTAGGTTACTCATGTCCAATCTCAACTCATCCTACTTAACAAGTTGCCGATTCAAGGCTCACGTCCAACCATGGCCATAAAACAACTAAGAAACAGAATTTACATCTTCACATGCCATAGTGCATGGCACGTCTAACGATCCCTTAGCCCTATGTGGCATGTGTTAGCATCCCCTACATTTCGTGGCATGCTTTGCACTCCCTATCACCCTTACTCCTATGTGGCATGTGTTAGCATCCCCTACATTTCGTGGCATGCTTTGCACTCCCTAGCACACCCTAGCACTCCCTGACATTTCCTAGCACTCCAGCATGCCTTAACATTGCTTAGCATATAGCCCTGTCACTCCCTCCTTAGAACACTTGGAACTCGTTGACACTCCCTATGACACACTTTAATCTCTTCATTTCCATTCATTTTGAACTAGTTATCCCTTGTGCTTTTGTGGCACTCCCTAACATTCACTGGCACACATTTACACACCCTGGCACATGGCACATCTTGGTATGTTGCCTTGGAACTCTACCATTCCTTGGCACTACCTAACATATCTTGTCTCTCCCTCCTTACCACACCTAGAAATCACTAACACTCCCTGTCACACACTCTTATCCATTCATTTCCATGTATTTGAAACTAGTGATCCCTTTTGTTTCCTTGGAGCTCCATAAGGCTCCATGGTATGAATTGGCACACCCTATCACTTGGCACATCTTGGCTTGTTTCCCTTGCCTCAAACATGACTTAGCAATGCCTACCATACCTTGTTACTCCCTTAGAACACATGTTTCTCACTGACACATGCTGTCACAAACTCTTATTTGTTCATTTGCATGCACTAATTTGACCTAGTTCTCCCTTGTGCTTCCCTAACAGTCCCTAACATGTCCTAGCACACAACATTTAGATGGAAAGTAATAGACATAAGGATGTTAATACTACGAAATTCCAAATGGGAAGACCATCATTTGATGGGAATTTTATTATGCTCAATAAATTGCTAAAAAGATTTAGATATGCAATCTAATCAAATTTTTTGGTGTGTTTTTACTCACTGACTCCCTATCACACACATGTTGTCTAAAGTGGCACAAAAAGTGTGAAATGTAGCTTAAAAAGGTTGAGATATGCATTGTAATCAAAGTTTTTGGTGCATTCTTACTCACTGACTCCCTATGACACACACGTTGCCTAAAGAGGCACAAAAAGTGTGAAATGCAGCTTAAGATCTATAATTGATTAGTGATTTTACTTAAGGATATCTGGAAGACATCCTTCAAGCTGTGACAAGGACTGTTGCATGGCCACTGATGTCATTAAGTGTTCCCAATTATGGCCTTACAACATTCATGATATGATGAACAAAGTTCTACAACCACATATTTACTCAAATCTAATTGTGTACTTAGGCATATTACTTTTCAGCGGGACCTAGGATGAATAAACCAAGTGTTTACAACACGTGACAATTTAATTGTGAACATGAAGAAGTGTGCATTTGGGTAGAAGAAACTTGATTATCTTGGATTTTTGTGTGAACCACGATGGAATAAGCATTGATCCAATGAAGTTCTCAACCATTGTTATTTGGCCACCATGAAAGATCAACCTTGACCTACAATATTTAAAGCAAGTGATGATCTCAGGAATTATGTTGCATAGTTTCCCCGTGACATGCATCCTCTCAATGATTATAGGCACCTAGGATATGAAATCAGAAGATTACTAATTTTTTTCTATAGCTTGGTTTGAGGCATCCTAACATAGATCACAATATATATGGTTACATGTGAATGATGTAGTTCTCTTAATTGTGATTCATGTGGATGATTTTATTAACACTAGAAATAATGGTGATTGAATTTAAGTCTAAAGTCACACTTGAAAGATACATTTGAAATGAATAACATAGATCTATAGCATTTATTTCTTGGCATCAAAGTTATGTAATCGGGTGATATTATCTTCATTTCAGAGCCAAAGTATGATTTGCATATCCTAAAGATATTTAAAATGGATTATATGTAAGCCTCATTCTACTCCATTTCAATCAAAAGCTAAGACGACTAAGGATTGTGATTCTTTGAAACTAAATTGGTTGGTAGTCTCATTTATTTGAATCATAGTCAACTTTATATTTCCTTTGCCATTAGTCGAGTCTCTAGGTTCATGTAGGATTTGATGGAAAGCCATGTGAAGACTGCAAAGAAGGAGTATCAATATATCAAAGCTACATATCAATTTTCCATTAAATATTCAACAAAAATTCAATTTAATTGGTTAGATATACAAATACTAATCTTTAAACAAGGGAATTATACTATATAATCCTCATTGGAAATAAACATTACAGTATAGCCACCACCCATTTTACCAAAACAAATATTTTTGTGGAAATAAACAATGTAATCTTCTTTGTCTTCAGACATGCTCACTGCTTGGTTTACTTTGCATGTGGTGGCTAGACCGCTGCCAACTAAATTCCCAAACTATGTTTATGGTAAAGGTTTAGCCCAACACTCTAATACTACTAACCAAACAAAGCTCAGTTTACTGCACAACACTCTAATATTCCCAACCACACCAAACTCTATTTTATGCACACAAATAGCTATAACTATGCCCAATCACAAAACCAACAATTAAAATAGATGCATATATATCACAAGCAATTTGTTAAGGATTCAAGCCCACCGTTGCTCACTTACGTAGTTGCGTAGTTGAATTTTCTAATGTGGTTGTTGTAATAGATGACATCGACCATATACTAATACCTATAGCTATAGATGGAATGCCAACAAATGAACAAGTTTCCTATTCTCAGATAAAGTATCAACTTTTATATGATGTTCTAAGATGTGGGATACAAAACATTCAAGAAATTAATTTAACCCAGAAATCAGTATAATAGCTAATTTGTGGAGTACCGCTAGCTAGCACTGCAATTAGGTTTATTTTAATTGTCAGATAGCCACTACGGGGTGCATTCTTATCACCAACCTCCATCTTGTTAAGACCACAAGAGCACTCAGAAGGATGGAATGGAACCATCAACAAACCCTAAATTAGCATGAACCATAAGTATATCATAAGGACAAGAGGAGATGAACCCATGATTAAGAGAAACATAAGATATGTTAGCATTCAATTATTTTATGGTATTGGAATACAAGAAATTTTTATGAAAATATGATAGACAAGTCTAGAAATCTATGTGGCTCTATGATGCTTCTTTATGGTTCATAACGCATCTGAAGTATTATATCACTATGGAATGAAAACTCTCTGCCATATTTATTTTTGAGAATTACAAATGTTTCCAAGGAGATCTACATAGACATGGCGTCCTGACAAATTCAAGGAATCCAAGGCATCCAAGGCAGCCAAATTTTCTAAAGATGATGAATTGGCAAATAATATGGTGGTCTAAACTAATAAAAAAGAATCAATGAATATAGTTTGCTTGTTAATATTTGTAAGGACCTACACTTATGGAGCCACCACTTAGTCTAGGCATTAATAAGCCTTGATTATTGCATGCATATTTCCATTATCATTAGTTATGGTGATATTATGCCTTTGGGTGATGCAATGATTTAGAAAGCATTGTGAACATCATGATCATAGGGAGGTCCATGCTAGCAACATGGACACTTAGTCGGTTAAAATGATAGGCTGCATCTACATGATTTTATATATAATTTTTTAACCGTGTTCAGCTTGGCACTCAGCTAGGGGTTTTATAATTCTAGGATATGATGTCAGTTTTCTTGTTGTCAACATTTCGAGTATGGAACTTCCAAGTAGGGTGAGGGAGGATTCATTCCTATTGTCATCTCTGTAAATTTTCTTACCATTTAGGGTAAGGAGCTCCAAGGAATTGTGGTTAGACATCTTGTACCCATATCTATTTGGAAAAGAGTTGAACTCAAAGTAAGTTATTTCCCTCATACAATTTGGAGAAGAATGGCCCATGTTGCATGAACCATTGGAGAAAGGATTCAATGGGAGGAGTGACTAGCCATAAAACTTTTCCTTTGGGCATGAGAACTTCCAATTGGAAATCATCCAAAAAATTCTAGAATTTGCCATCTCACACCCATTGTTGCTTGAGAAAACATGCATGCACAATAATCCTATAACCATCACTTTGTCTTCTTGATGCTTGTATTTCAGGATTGTAGAGAAAAGTTGTAGTAGTGGTATTACTAATTAGAGCTAGGAAACATAGAGCATGTTTTTCCACATTATAGGAAAAACAAAGCATGTAATTATCTTGAATGTCATTAGCAACCTCTAGATGTAAAGGAAAATATAAAGGCACTTTGCGTATTCAAAATAGGTCCTTTGCATTAGAGAAAGTTTCTTATTCCAGTGAAGGTTGTTTTGGCTTCAACAATATTTTATGATTTTAAGGGGTTTTTAAGGTTCATTTCTTCAAATTGACTCAACTTTGAATCAAATTTGGAGGACCATTAACTCCATGAAGATATATAACAACCATTTAATTTCATATCCCTTGACCAGATCTATAGGTTAGAACAATGTATATGACAGATCCGAACTAATAAAAAACCTAAACATATTGCATAAGACATCCAAACCAGCGATATCTGATCACTATATCTTTGAGGAAAATATCAATTCGATCATTTTCTCTAAGGCATCCAAAGGTTACATGTTGCTAAATGTCAAATTATGAATGCTAGTAACATGCACTGATAGCATTTATGGAAGAAACAAGAAAATCACTAACAAACTTAGTAAGTTGCTAAATGTCATATTATGAATAATAGTAACATGCATTGATAGCATTTATGGAAGCAAAAAGAATATCACTAACAATTTGTGGAATGCCATCATTTTTCTAGAATTCTAGAAATATGTTAATCTGTAAAACTCATGTCATTGTTTAAAAAAATCATTCTCTATGTTTTTTGATCTGATAATGAAATGAGGAACTACATATTAGGTTAATAATATGCATTCCATAAACTTGGTTATCCATCTCTATTCAAATAAACTAAATGCAATTTTTTCGATAAGTACAAAAAAGTACATATAATAATATAACCTTGTAGATATTGTATCGGGATCTAAAATGGGCTCAATCAATGTGAGGATGAGAAGTGGATATTAATTCCTGATCTTTGACACAATGGTACATTATGAAACCAAGCTTACATCGGTATATTAATAAATACTAGATAACTATAGGGAATCTAGGTGAGCCAATTGAAAAGGAAGAAAAGGTAAAGTCCATAGGAATAGGATAGTGTGAAGTGGGGGGGGGGGGGCTATCATGCATGCATTCATTAGGATTTTAGGTTCTTATGAATATAATGAACAAATCTAGATTAGTTTAGTCTAATTAATAGATAAAAAGAAATCTATACTAATAATAAGAATAATTTTAATCCAATACAACTTTCAGTATATAAAAGAAAAAGAAAAAATTATGAAAAAAAAGTCCAATACTAAAGGCACAAAAGATTATAAAAACAAAACCATATTTGAAAGTTTTCTTCTGAGCCAAAGTATAAGTTTACTGCAATGGGTAAAGGAGAACTTTACATGGCTAAGGCTAAGCAGTGCATAAAATCTCATCTATTCTCATTTGTTAATTCAGTGCCAAAAAGTTACCTAAAACACAGTAGTGAAGGCTATCATATCCACAAGCAACACCAGCCCAACAATCTTGATATACATAGCAATAACAATCAGACATTCCATACATTATATAAATAATAATTTCGATTAATCATTTAATTATTTTTTTATATAAAAAATTGTAATTTATTTGGTTATAAAATACTATAAGGTGTTTAGTTTAATCTGGATTAAACTGGGTCTACATTAAGGACAGGTATAATGATTAATGATTACAATGGTAGCAACGAAATCAATTTAGAAATAAGATTAATTTTTAGAGAAAATATGACGTATGAAATAATTATAATGATAATGGTAGATGATGAGATCAACCTTAAAATACAACCAATTACAAGTTTTAATAAATAAGATAAATATTTTGAATAGAAAATGAATTCAATAACCTATTAGGACAATATCCCGACTTATCTTGAATTTCTTATGAAAATAGATTGAGAACAAAATGACATATGAAGCACGTGCCCCATTAATTATGGAGAGCAGCAGTTTTGCAGCCTTGATCAATCCATAATATGTCCAGAGCAATGTGCTGAACAAGGTCCATACATAAGGAGTATGGTTTATATTCTCTCTGATTCCTTCCTCATTATGCACCATAACATCTTCATGTTTATCAAAATACAATCAACAATCCAAATTGACAAATGTCCCTTAGAGACTTTGTCTATTGATTACCGAGATAGTGTATATTCATTATGTATTTCAAACGTGTGATATCACATTCGCTACACCATTTTGACCAATTTCTAATTAAATCAGAAAGGTCACAACAGAGTATTTCTAAAAGTAATATGAACATTCATGAAATCTTAAACAAAACCAAATCGGAATCCATTCAAAGCACATGTGACCGAGATCCCATCGAACATTCATGAAATCTTAAACAAAACCAAATCGGAAGCCATTCAAATCACATGTGACTGAGATCCCATGGAATTTATGGAGGTATATAACCTCACCTTTTATGCCTAGAATCAATCTCACATCTTCCATATCTAGTAGAAACCTAGAGTGATTAATTCGCAGGGGACTCTTCTCTTATGGTCTAAAATACTGGAAGGACCAGCTTGAAGATATGTTGTGTACAGGGCAGAGTAAGGATGTGAACATGCACAAGATCACTAATACAATTGTATTGTTAAAATGATAGCCACAAACATTGGAAGCATGTATAGTCCGGGCAGGACTTTAAGCCTGACATGATAGATGTGTCCCAATTCAATTTGGGCATTTTAGCTTGTCTTTTGAGTTTTTCAACAACCTTTCTAATCTTCCATTTGAGTTTTTCATGGCTGGGAGAATAAATATGTGTCCGGTTGATTGTTCATGATCGTAGTTGGAGACAAGCACTATTTTAAATAAATAACAAATAATTATCAGGTTCATTCCTCCACAGTAAGTCAAATAAAAGTAATTCTGAAATTCATTAGTACTACTTTTTCTGAAAAATCTAAGCAATTCAGACCACTGTAACTTCTTTGCCTCCCGAACAACTTCGTGCGAAATGTCATAAAATACTTTGTAGCAGAGTTTCATATACTCTAGAACATTTTTTTAATCAAGGAGAGGTCCCATATGAAGAGACAACATAATAGAATTATGCACACAAGATGATGCATAATGCCAGTGTAGATAATGATGATTCCAATAGCATCCTACCTTCTCACAGCCTCCGTGAATATAATCTAGGATTCCATATGTATCATACAAATCATCCAAAATAGTATTCAAGTATGACATTTTTAAAAAGAGGGTTCATACGTGCTTCGTGATACTATGAAAAAACATTGTAGAGGTCTCTCCATCAAAAGTTAGTAAAGGGAATTTTAAATGTTTAAACTAGCAATAGTGAAAATTAATCAAAGAAGAATTAGAACAAATTTGAAATTAATTTTTCTTTCTATTGCAGACATAAAGTGGATATATACTACAGTTTGGAAAAATGGCTAAAATCATTAGGTTGGTTAATTACTTTGTGATATTCTTCATCTCTTTTTATGAATTGTTTTTAGACAATGCTAAAGTGAACTCTAAAAATTTTTGGTGGTTACAAATTGTGTTTTTAATAATATAAAGAAGTCTATAATGTTTGTTAGATTCTTCTACACAAAGATATGTGTATTAAAAAAGAATATTATTGATTTTGAGCAATTGACTTCCATACTTGAATTTTTGGTGAAGTCCTCTGATATTTATTTATAGGCTTTGGCTTCTTTGACTGTGGGAAATCCATAGAGCATAGTATCATCCATGAAATATTGATGGGTGGTTGGCAGGGATGGAATTTGACGGGCATTTTGCCCGTCATAAGGCTTTTTGCACGTATTTGATGGCTGGAATTTGTCATTCCCTGTTTTGAGTGACGTGCCTGGAAGAGTAAAAGATGGATTTTTTACGTTTGGAACTTTTTCCAAAACGTTTTTACGCACCAAATGGTCTTACGCGGCAAGTTTTTTCATATAACAGGGTATTTTTTGGGCAAGTTTTTTTAATTGAAAATATGCTAAATTCTAATCAGTGTTGGTATAGTTACAACTTACGCCCCTTTATTTTTCATACAACAGGGTATTTTTTGGGCAAGTTTTTTTAATTGAAAATATGCTAAATTCTAATCAGCGATCAGCGACGGTAACCAATAAACATATTAAATTACGGATGGCATTATCTAAAATCAGAGTAGAGTAGGAACGGTAACTTTCCAGATGGTATATAGAAATTAATAGAATCACAATCCACCTTGCTTTCTGCTACTTTTACAGAATGTACACCTCCTTGCTTTTATAGAAAATTTGCAAATCAAAGCCAATGTGAAAGCCTTGTTAATATTGTTGGTGGCTGGCTTCATCCTTAAATTGCACAGGCCCAGAAGAGCTTTGCGTTGTCTACTTCCCTGGCACTCTCTCAAGGCATATGCCCATTCAGACTTACCTTGCACGCCCAGTTCAAGATTGACTCCAAGGAAACTGCAAATTTGCGCTTCAGGTTAGTGATTGATTTTTTTTTTCTTCAAACACTGGTCTGATTGCTGCTACCTTTTAATTTTTGATTTAATAAGTAATTTAATTTATTATTTCACAAGAGATTAGATTTGTATGTGTAACTGCTCACAGCGCTTTAAAACAAGGGTTTATCATTATGCAGAATATGGTTTCTTGGCCTAGAAATTGTCATTCCACTGAAAGTTTCTTTTGGTTTTCAAAAAGCTTCTGGGTTTTTAAACTTATTTTACAACGAATTAATCTGTTAAAACTTCAACCGACAGTGATAAAAACAAAAAAATTATTTTTTGTCTTTAAAAAAATTCTTGGTTTTTAAACTTATTTACAACGATAAATCTGTTAAAACTTTAACTGACGATGAAAAAAACAAAATTTTAATTTTAATGACTAGATTTAAAATTCCTAAGTTTTAACTTATAACCTTTTAGGGAGAACACTAGATTTAAAATAACTAAGCAAAATAGTACTCCATTTTGATTGCTAAAAACAATGCCTTCTCAAGCACAGTGGGATCACAGTTAGTTTGGTGTAACTGGATTTTTGAGTAAACCATTATTTATGTATATGTATGAATTAATCATTTGTTTCCAAATGTATTTCTCTTATTGGATGGTTGGAAGTTGGTGGTACATTCTTATGCCTTTTTAAGGTGTCATATATTTATATTTGTATCAAACATTATATTAGATAATGTCATAAATTATCTCTGAATTTGCATGGAACTTAATCTTATTAGGCATTTAAATATTCATGTGGCATAATGTAAATTGTTGGCTTTAAATGATAATTTAAATATATGAAATGGAAAAACATCAAGCATTTTACCTTGGACTGATTATATACTTTAAATGAGAAAATTTCAAATGTTCAACACTTTTTATTGAAACCTCCACAATTGAGTTTTTTCAAATTTTGGTTTTTTCCTTACGATAAATATATGAAA
>APFE030373365.1:60728-77562 GCA_000404065.3 Pinus taeda
TTTGTCACTCTAAAAAAATTACTATATATTTTTCCATTTATCCAAAATTATCAACCATACTTACTAATATATTTATTCTAATTATATTATTTAATATTATTATCATAAAAATGATACTCAATATATTATAAAATAGAAATTCAAATTAAGTGAAAAAATAAACCATCATTTTTTACAATGAATCAAAGTCATTTAATATAACTTCAAAATTTATGTTTTCTTTTAAATTTACTTTAACCTAAGAATTTTATAATTGCCCTCTCCTCATCTAAATTATTGATAACTAAATTTCTAATTAATTTTGTTAAAAATCTTTAAATTTTGTAATTAGTTACATTGATATAATTGTTGTTTCATTCACACACATTTATGTTGTCATATCTTTTTTAAAATAAAATATGCAACGGACAATCATTCCATTTTGTTATCTCGTTCTCCAAAAGGGAACATTCATATAATACCTCATTCAAAGAAACAAAAGAGAGCTTTCATGTAATACCTCATTGGGAGAGAGAAAAAAATTTCATCATCAACATTGATGATTAATTGCAAATTGAACTTTATTGCTATATCAAGGGAGTTTCCAAATATGACCTTAAATTTAATTTAATTGAATAGTAAGTCTATATTTCTATGGCTGAATGTGAATATTGATTGCAAACTTAAGTTCATTACTGCATCAGGTGGGTTTCCAATACGACTTTGAATTTAAATGATTCCTATTTATCTATTCTTGTCATATTAATAATGCATAAATGGAATCTAGGTTGGAATGTTTGGATTAGGTCCTCAGTTGCGCACAACATGATGGGAGGCTTCAACCTATCCTCACTAATCAATGCTACAAATTTTTCAAATAAAATTATAAATTGAAGTGAATTTCCAACTGTTTAGTTCTCCTAAATAGAAAAATTGGGGTAAAGCAATGCGGTGATTAGTCTCGATATCCACTATGTATTAAAGGAATAACCTATGTACAATTTGGGATTGGGTCAAATGGAAGTTAGGTTTTTTACTCACCACAATGGGTTCTTTTCTTAATATCATTGTTCTCTGGTGCGAGATAAGGTTAAATATTCTTGTTTTTGTGTGGTTTTATGTAATAACCAAACAGTTATATGAATAATTTAAAATTACCATGGTAGGTAAATGTGAAAACAAGATTTATTACCTTATTAATATTGAAATATTATTTATTCAAAATTATGAATTCAATAATAGGGTAGATAACTTTGTTAGGAAAAGTTATTTACTTCTTATTCCTTAATTAAAAAGAAACAGTTGCCAAGGGCAACCCTAACTACTTTTTCCTTACCCTAGAAGAGGGAAGAGGAGAAAGGCCTGGGCTGTTAGAGAACAGGCAGGGAAAATAGAGAAGGAAGAAAGTACTATGTCTGATTGGGATCAGATAGTACCAGCACCATAGTGCATTTTATCGCGCTGCTGTTAGCAGGCGTTATCTTGTGGAAGGCAGTGGCCTGCAAGTGAGCTTGGGGGGAGCGTCAGGTCTGAGTGACTGAGCTCTTGGTTGGGTGGATAACAAGCTTTATATGAGTTTATTCCAGATTCAGGAACAGGCATCAAGTACAAGTTAAGGAGGGCACAGTACAGGTAAGTACGTTAAGGTTACAGTATTAACTAGGAGTCTTATCTTTTACTGAAAAGTTATTGGTTATCTGTATCATAGGATTTTATTAGTATCTGAGAAAGAGAAAGCTATTATTATAAACCTACAGGATTATTACCTACTGTAAGTATGAATACATAAGCAAGATGGAATGAAGCATCTGTTCTCTTAAAGATTATAATAACTAGTATGATGCTAAATATTTTAAACAGTAGACAAATTCAGAGAAATATCAGATAGCGTATTGCCTGTGTGCAAATAGAAAAATCACAAGTTATATTCATAGCTGTCATACCCAGAAATATCAGATAACGTACTGATTGTAATCAGGTAGAAAAATCACAAGTTATATTCATAACTGCCATATTCATAACTGCACGAGTATAGTTCAACCAAAAATAAAAGAAAACACAGTCATCCGAACATGCAATTGAAATATCATAGCAGAATCCAAGAATTATTACAAGAAAACAGAACCGAGGGTTTAATAGATACACGCGACCCCTGTGTATACACCCGAAGGCGCGCAGGTCTGGTCATATTAACACAGGACTTCACTATGAAATAGCTCTAGCAATGTCGACCGAGACGGAACAACTGTACAATCTTACCAGCAAATATAATATTTGATATGAGTACAGGATTACACATCTATCCTTTAATTATAACATTAAACGAAAAGAAATCAAGCCTCTGTCATAACATTCGTAATAGTTAAACGGGTTAAACCATAAGCTGCGAAAAATGGCGGAACAGGGCACACCATGATACACATATACTCATAACTAACCGCTCGTCGAATCAAATATCAGAGCATATCACCGTAAGTATAGTCAGTTCGACTCACTGTTATATGTTCAGGTCACGGAAAACAAACAGAAATACAGTTGTAAATAAAGAAAAACGAAATCCTCGGTATCATTACTACCGTAGGCGCATTAACTTAAACATAACTTCAAGTATTCATGTATATAAACGACTGGTAAGTATGGAGGCACGGATAATCTGTGCGATACTTAACATATATCAGAAAAGGCATTGAACTTACAGCAAGATTCATGCCGAGAGCTAATATACAAAAAAATAACCAGAGTAAGTTTGGAATCTTGTAAACCCAGGAAACCATACGAGAAATTCGTAACATCAATCATTACATTCAGTTGGTAAACTGTTAGAGCAAGTCCATATGATGATGAGCATGCCCAGCTCCCTCGACGGGATTTCTATGGGTCAAAATTTACAGTAAACCCTAGTAACAGAACCGCCTAATACAACCAGGGATTTGAAACCCTTCAACCAGAAACCAATGCGAAGAGGTCCGTCCCTCGGACTAGCCATAACGGAGCATGTTAAGTCTCCTGACATGAAAAAGAATACATACTCAGACAGTGGCAAGGTTAATTAAATAACCAGTCGTGGCTAAAGCTACATACCTGGTGGTTCCAGTCGAAGTTTGAACTCTGAAGGCGGGCGTCACCATAATTTCATGTTCAGAGACCCTGCAACCAAAGATTAATCGGTAAATCTGTCCACCCATAAACAACATTGAACCAGTCTAGGTTAATAAAAAGGGGATTATCTGTTTTTACCTCCAGATGAACCGCGAAAGACTCGACCACTCCCCGCAGTATGCTGGTGACATAATCCTCTCTTCAGGCGATAGCCATTCTGTGGGATGGCGGTATGAGTTTCGAACTCCCTGGTAAACCAGAGCATGCAGAGCCGAGAGGCACTGCTACCCTACACCCGAATAATGACGATGAAACCCTAGAGAAACCCTTTTGATCACAATACCATTAATATCCACCGTTGATCACTGTGGGAAAACTCAAACCGTTAGATTAGGAGTAATCCCGAGAAGATGCAGGTTTTCAATCCGAGAATTTATTACTATAGCTTCCATTCCAAGGATTGTACAGGAAAGTAAATCCCAAGGCGAGAGCGGATCTGTCCAGACAACCGGAGGAGCAATACCGAGGCATGGTATTAAATTCGCCAGGTGATCCTATCGATCCAAGTTCAGGTGACGGCGGGAAGGACCAAGCGACCGCCAGCACATCCACATGCCAGCTCGGGCTACTAATGCCAGCTTGGCCGTGAAGATTCGGGGTGATATTATAGTGCTATATATATATATATTAAGGTTTAGCCATATAAAACAATGATATTTGGTGTTAATTAAAAGTTTTTTTTGTGGGTAGTGACATATGGTATCAGAGCCAAGCTACAGCGCTGTGGCCTCTGAGTGAAAATATTAAGAATATTAAGAACATTAAGAACATACAAATACACTGTATACAATGACTAACAAAGATGGTTATTGATAATACTTTTGAATGATCCTTTTGTTGTTGAATGAAGTACAGGGTTCAATTTTGAGAATAGAAATATGAGGAGAATGGATAACATTCCACGACGAACTGCAATGGGACAGGGAGTACCCGGTTCTGAGAACAATCCAGAACTATGGGTGCAGCTTGGGGAAGAAGCCAGAGTCACGAATCAGGCAATATTGGAAACAATGCAGGAACTGAAAAATGAGATGGCTCGACTACGGGAAGACAATGCTCGGTTAACAATGGAACAAGAAAGAATCTTAAAGAGTTTGTCTGATAAACAAAATCAATTACCAGCTAATCCCAGTGCAGAGCAGCAAAGGATATCTGAAGAACAGAACCATCATATACCCCCTGAAGGATCGGAGGAACAGGAGGAACGCTCTGATAATGTATTTGACCAGTTAACCTCGAAAAGATGGAAGGTAGAGCTACAAGGTGAATTCCGCAAAATTAAACCACCGCATTTTGATGGAGAACATGAGGAAGCGGCTGAAGCTTGGATCATAAATATGAACAAGTATTTTCAGCTTTACGAATACGACAATAATCTGAAGGCACGACTGGCCATTTTTCAATTGCAAGGAAAGGCCACTTTGTGGTGGGAGGAAGTAAAGTTAGTGAAAGGAGTCACCGAACAAAATATTACATGGGATAATTTTCAGAGATTTTTCAAGGAGCGATATTTAACGGAACGTTTCTATGATGAGAAGGCAAGAGAATTCCATGATTTACGATTAGGACAGCAGACCATGGACGAATTCATCTCTCGCTTTACATCCTTACTTCGTTATGTACCATATATAAGGGAAGAAAAGGCAAAGGTCCAGCGATTCATCAGCAGTTTGCCGGCATACATGCGAGAGCGGATTGAGTTTGATAATCCAAAATCGATGGATGAGGTAATCCGCAAGGCTAGAATTTGTTATCAACAAGGTAAACATAAAGGGGAAATTGCTAACAGAAAATGGAATGATAAGAGAAGTTTCAAGACTGTGGGTAATAGTAAAGGAAATCGCAGCAATAGCAGTAAGGGAAATGGCAAAGGAGCAACCAGCAGGTTTGTACCAAGAACTACAGCTAAGTTCAGAGCCACCAGCGAGTCCAAGATCAGCGAACAGCAACCAAGATTGGACAATGAAGGTACTGCAAGAGCTCCGCTACAGTGCTGGGGTTGTGGGGGACCTCACTACATTAAAAACTGTCCACAGCGAAAGGGAACGGAGCAATTATCCCAAATTCATGAGGCCTCAACTGTGGGCGAGGTTGGTCGCAGTATACCCAGAATTAACGCGGCTCTGGAAGATCGTCAGGCGGAATATCAGCCAACCATGGTTGAGTTCGAAGGTAAAATTTCAAACCTTACCATATCTGTTTTAATTGACCCTGGGGCCACGTTAAGCTATGTAAGTCCAAAGGTAGTGGAACGTTGTAATTTACAACCTGTTAAATTTAAAAATCCTTGGCTCGTACAATTGGCTACCGGAGCCAAGCAGCGGGTAACAGCCAAAATCAATGATTGCTCATTTGTCATAGAAGACCAAACAGTAACAGCTGATCTGAATATACTCCCTCTTGGATCTTACGATATTCTGATTGGCATGGACTGGTTAGAAAAACACTGGTCACTAGTTGATTGCAAAACTAAAGTTATTTACTACAGAGATCAGCAAGGAAACAAAAAAGAAATGCAAGGAATTAAGCAACCGGTGCAAGTCCACCCGATAACTGCCAACCAACTGATAAAATGCGTACGGAAGGGGTGTCAAGTCTACGCTATCCAAGTGGGATGTGCGAATTCTAAGGATAAATCAATTTCCTTGCACAACATTCCTGTAATACAGGAATTCACAGATGTATTTCCAGAGGAAATTCCTGGACTGCCACCGTGAAGGAATATAGACTTTACCATAGAGCTGACACCCGGGGTAGCACCAGTATCACGAGCACCCTACAGAATGAGTACACCTGAACTAACCGAACTAAAAATGCAGTTGCAAGAATTACTAGACAAGGAATACATACGTCCTAGTGTGTCTCCCTAGGGAGCTCCAGTTTTATTTGTTAAGAAAAAGGATGGTACTCTCCGGATGTGTATCGATTACAGACAATTGAACAAGTTGACCATCAAAAATAAATATCCCTTACCCCGGATTGATGAATTATTCGATCAAGTGAAAGGTGCAACGGTGTTCTCTAAGATCGATTTGCGATCAGGATATCATCAAATACGAATTAAAGACGAGGACATCGCTAAAACGACCTTTAGGACAAGGTATGGTCATTATGAGTTTGTGGTTTTGCCATTTGGGCTAACCAACGCGCCTGCAACCTTTATGTGTTTAATGAATAGCATTTTTCATTCATATTTGGATCGATTTGTGCTAATATTCATTGATGATATATTAATATATTCACGCACAATCGAAGAACATCATGAACACCTCCGAATGGTATTACAGACCCTTCGAGAACATCAACTATATGCAAAATTTAGTAAGTGTGACTTCTTTAAGGAGGAAATTCAATATTTGGGCCACGTGATCACAAAGGACGGAATTGCAGTGGATCCAGAAAAGATAAAGGCCATAATGGACTGGCCCGTACCAAAGGATGTAGCGGATGTCCGATCTTTTATGGGATTGGCCGGGTATTATAGGAGGTTTGTGGAAGGCTTCTCGAAGGTAGCCTTTCCCATTACCTCATTACAGAAGAAAGGGAGAGCGTTTCAATGGACCCCAAATTGTCAAAAAAGCTTTGAACAGCTAAAACAATTGCTCACTACAGCACCGATTCTGAGCATAGCAGATCCTCATAAGGATTATGTGGTCTGCACTGATGCCAGTAAGGAAGGATTGGGTGGAGTTTTGATGCAAGAAGGCCGAGTAATTGCTTACGAATCCCGTAAATTAAAGGAACATGAACAGCGATACTCCGCTTATGATTTGGAACTGGCTACTATTATACATGCTCTGAAAATGTGGCGGCATTATCTTTTGGGCAGAAAATTCTTGCTGCTCACCGACCATCATAGCTTAACCAGCTATTTCAATCAGCCTACTTTAAATGCTAGGCAAGCAAGATGGATGTATTTCTTAAGTGGTTTCGACTTCGAAATAAAACATCTGCAAGGTAAGGCGAATAGAGTAGCAGACGCTTTAAGCAGGAAAGTACAAAGTCTGTACGAAATTTCCACCACAGGATGGAAAAACCCTTTTTTAGACATGATTAAGGAAATTTCTGATCAAGATACAGGATACCAACAGCTAAAACAACAGATATAGCAATCTGATGGAAAGGACAGCCAACAAGAATTCACGATAGATGACGCGGGAATTGTCTATTTCAAGCAAAGAATATATGTGCCCAATCAAAACAAGATTAAAGGTCTGATTATGGATGAATTCCACATCAGCCATTATGGTGGTCACCCAGGTTATCAAAAGATGATGACAACAATTCAGAAGGAATATTTTTGGCCAGGAATGAAAAAGGATATTGTAGAATACTTAGCGCGTTGTTTGGAATGTCAGCAAATTAAGGCTGAACATCAGCATCCAGCTGGGCTGTTACAACCTTTGCCCATTCCGGAATGGAAATGGGAAATCATCTCCATGGATTTTATTACAGGGTTACCTATAACAAAGAAAAACAATGATTCCATTATGGTCGTAGTGGACAAACTGAGCAAGGTTGCACATTTCATACCAGTACAATCCACTTTCAGAGCTGCACAAATCGCTCACATTTTTATGCAGAATGTGTTCAGACTGCATGGTCTTCCAAAAACAATAATTTCGGATCGAGATGTAAAGTTCACCTCGGCCTTTTGGAAGACACTATTTGCTGATTTAGGCACTCAGCTGAATTTTAGCACAGCGTACCATCCGCAAACTGATGGACAGACGGAGCGAGTAAATCAAATATTAGAAGACATGTTAAGGGCCTACGTTATGCAGCAACCCACCCGGTGGGAGGAATATTTACACTTGGTGGAATTTGCGTATAATAATGGTTACCATACTTCAACTCAAATGAGTCCATTTGAGGTTATGTATGGTCGGAAATGTCGTACACCCTCCAGCTGGGGAGGGCCTGAAGATAAATTAAGTCTAGGACCCGACATGCTCAAAGAAATGGAGGACATGGTAAAGAGAGTACGTATCAATCTGAAGGCGGCTCAGGACAGACAAAAGAATTTCGCTGATCGAAAAAGGAGATTTAAGGAGTATCAGGTGGGAGATCATGTGTATATTCGAATTCAGGCCAAGAGAAGTACCTTACAATGGGCTGGTTGCACTAAATTGGCGCCCAGATATTGTGGACCATTTCAGATATTAGCAAGAATTGGGCCGGTGGCTTACCAGTTGGCCTTGCCAAGTCACATCTGGGTCCATAATGTATTCCATGTTTCGGTCTTAAAGAAGTATGTGTATGACCCTAAACATGTAATTCGTTGGCAGGATATACAGGTGGGGGTTATTGTATGATAAAGAATTTAGCATGAATCCTATTTGGAAGGAAAAACTAATTCCAAGTTGTGTAATGCAGGTCGAACCGGAAGGAGAAGTGCTGGTCGAACCGCTGAGCATTCTCGACCAGAGAAAAGTGCAGCTGCGGAAACGAGTTATTACCCAAGTTAAGGTACAATGGTGACATTTTGGGCCTGAAGAGGCCACTTGGGAAGATCAGGAATTGATGAAGAAAACATATCCAGACCTTTTTATGACTGTAAGACACCGAGACGGTGTCCAATCTCAGGGGGAGGAGATGTAATAACCAAACAGTTATATGAATAATTTAAAATTACCATGGTAGGTAAATGTGAAAACAAGAATTATTACCTTATTAATATTGAAATATTATTTATTCAAAATTATGAATTCAATAATAGGGTAGATAACTTTGTTAGGAAAAGTTATTTACTTCTTATTCCTTAATTAAAAAGAAACAGTTGCCAGGGCCAACCCTAACCACTTTTTCCTTACCCTAGAAGAGGGAAGAGGAGAAAGGCCTGGGCTGTTAGAGAACAGGCAGGGAAAATAGAGAAGGAAGAAAGTACAATGTCTGATTGGGATCAGATAGTACCAGCACCATAGTGCATTTTATCGCGCTGCTGTTAGCAGGCGTTATCTTGCGGAAGGCAGTGGCCTGCAAGTGAGCTTGGGGGGGAGCGTTAGGTCTGAGTGACTGAGCTCTTGGTTGGGTGGATAACAAGCTTTATATGAGTTTATTCCATATTCAGGAATAGGCATCAAGTACAAGTTAAGGAGGGCACAGTACAGGTAAGTACGTTAAGGTTACAGTATTAACTAGGAGTCTTATCTTTTACTGAAAAGTTATTGGTTATCTGTATCATAGGATTTTATTAGTATCTGAGAAAGAGAAAGCTATTATTATAAACCTACAGGATTATTACCTACTGTAAGTATGAATACATAAGCAAGATGGAATGAAGCATCTGTTCTCTTAAAGATTATAATAACTAGTATGATGCTAAATATTTTAAACAGTAGACAAATTCAGAGAATTATCAGATAGCGTATTGCTTGTGTGCAAATAGAAAAATCACAAGTTATATTCATAGCTGTCATACCCAGAAATATCAGATAACGTACTGATTGTAATCAGGTAGAAAAATCACAAGTTATATTCATAACTGCCATATTCATAACTGCACGAGTATAGTTCAACTAAAACTAAAAGAAAACACAGTCATCCGAACATGCAATTGAAATATCATAGCAGAATCCAAGAATTATTACAAGAAAACAGAACCGAGGGTTTAATAGATACACGCGACCCCTGTGCATACACCCGAAGGCGCGCAGGTCCGGTCATATTAACACAAGACTTCACTATGAAATAGCTCTAGCAATGTCGACTGAGACGGAACAGCTGTACAATCTTACCAGCAAATATAATATTTGATATGAGTACAGGATTACACATCTATCCTTTAATTATAACATTAAACGAAAAGAAATCAAGCCTCTGCCATAACATTCGTAATAGTTAAACAGGTTAAACCATAAGCTACGAAAAATGGCGGAACAGGGCACACCATGATACACATATACTCATAACTAACCGCTCGTCGAATCAAATATCAGAGCATATCACCGTAAGTATAGTCAGTTCGACTCACTGTTATATGTTCAGGTCACGGAAAACAAACAGAAATACAGTTGTAAATAAAGAAAAACGAAATCCTCGGTATCATTACTACCGTAGGCGCATTAACTTAAACATGACTTCAAGTATTCATGTATATAAACGACTGGTAAGTATGGAGGCATGGATAATCTGTGCGATACTTAACATATATCAGAAAAGACATTGAACTTACAGCAAGATTCATGCCGAGAGCTAATATACAAAAAAATAACCAGAGTAAGTTTGGAATCTTGTAAACCCAGGAAACCATACGAGAAATTCGTAACATCAATCATTACATTCAGTTGGTAAACTGTTAGAGCAAGTCCATATGATGATGAGCATGCCCAGCTCCCTCGACGGGATTTCTATGGGTCAAAATTTACAGTAAACCCTAGTAACAGAACCGCCTAATACAACCAGGGATTTGAAACCCTTCAACCAGAAACCAATGCGAAGAGGTCCGTCCCTCGGACTAGCCATAACGGAGCATGTTAAGTCTCCTGGCATGACAAAGAATACATACTCAGATAGTGCCAAGGTTAATTAAATAACCAGCCGTGGCTAAAGCTACATACCTGGTGGTTCCAGTCGAAGTTTGAACTCTGAAGGTGGGCGTCACCATAATTTCATGTTCAGAGACCCTGCAACCAAAGATTAATCGGTAAATATGTCCACCCATAAACAACATTGAACCAGTCTAGGTTAATAAAAAGGGGATTATCTGTTTTTACCTCCAAATGAACTGCGAAAGACTCGACCACTCCCCGCAGTATGCTGGTGACAAAATCCTCTCTTCAGGCGATAACCATTCTGTGGGATGGCGGTATGAGTTTCGAACTCCCTGGTAAACCAGAGCATGCAGAGCCGAGAGGCACTGCTACCCTGCACCCGAATAATGATGATGAAACCCTAGACAAACCCTTTTGATCACAATACCATTGATATCCACCGTTGATCGCTGTGGGAAAACTCGAACCGTTAGATTAGGAGTAATCCCGAGAAGATGCAGGTTTTCAATCCGAGAATTTATTACTATAGCTTCCATTCCAAGGATTGTACAGGAAATTAAATCCCAAGGCGAGAGCGGATCTGTCCAAACAACCGGAGGAGCAATACCGAGGCATGGTATTAAATTCGCCAGGTGATCCTATCGATCCAAGTTCAGGTGACGGCGGGAAGGACCAAGCGACCGCCAGCACATCCACATGCCAGCTCAGGCTACTAATGCCAGCTTGGCCATGGAGATTCGGGGTGATATTATAGTGCTATATATTTATATATATATATATTAAGGTTTAGCCGTATAAAACAATGATATTTGGTGTTGATTAAAAGTTTTTTTTTGTGGGTAGTGACATTTTACTTGCTAGGTATATCGTCAAATATTTTGGGGGTAATTTCACCTACTTTGAGTTGAATATTTATTATCATTGATATTGTTATTATGTTTTTTATTTTATTGACAAAGAAATATAAATAGATATCGCTAAGAAATGGTATATCTTAAGATTATATGATTTCAAATATTTATTAATTTTAAACAATGATTGGATGGAAAACATTCTTATTTTTTAATATTAGGATTCATTTTTGGTTGATTACATATATAAAAAATGTTTGACTTCGCATGTAGATTCAAATTATTTTATATGAAAATATATGCATGGTTTATTGATTTGTTTGGAATATAGATAAGTACATATCATAACAAACAAAATATATTATTTCTTTAAAATATATTTTAAAATAAAAACGATATATGTTCATGAAATAAATAATAAGTATTAGTCATTTTCAAGCATTTGGTAAGTCTTAATCCTGCATTATTCATTGCTATTGCCTATTACTATAAGATATGCAGAGACAAGGGATGTGAATTAGTCGAGGAGGGGTGGCCATGGCCCTTAGGGTCATAACTGAGCCCAATAATAGTTCCAAGAGGCAACTACAATGTAAGAACCCTTTGTGACCTCTTGTAAAAATTGCCTTGTGCCTCATATGTGGATTAATTTAACCAATATAAATAATAGAAAGGATGAATGGAGAGAGGGGATACATGGATTCATGACCTTGTGCAGGAGATACTTGAGGAACATACAATCTTTAAATGTCCATTAATGAACACATGTTTTCTATTATGCAAACAGCTCAGAAAATAGAAAAAAAGATGAATGACTTTTAAAATAGCCTATTTCAAGGGGAAACCTCCTTTACATCACATAAAACAACAATTCTTGGATGATACAAATGATAATACCTCCTTGGTATATACATGATTCTAAGGGGCCACCAATATAATGAGAGCCTACATAACAATAATAATATAAGGGCACAACAATAGTGTCACCAGTTTAAATATAACTTAATGAAACAAAAAAATAACAAAGACAAAGATTTCATAAGAAAAATAAAAGAACTAATCAAATAATGTATTAATTAAGAAATATGATTAACTAATATTGAAAAAATTGTGACAAAATTATAATTCATGAAAATAGAAATAATAGAAAAAAAGAAAAAGAAAAAATTTAAATAAAAAGGTAATAAAACAAAAAACAAAAAAACTAGTAACTATTAGAAATGGAAGTTATTAAACAACCCATAATAAGACCGCAACCAATCACCTTACAAATAAATAATTTAAAAATTAATAAAAAATAACAATTTATTTCCTTATATTAAACTATGGATAAACTGCCATAAATTTTGGTCAAAGAAAAAATTGAATGTGTTATACTCAGTGACAATTATAATAAAATGTAATACCTTTTACTTTAATTTTCAAAAATTTTTAATTACAATATTATATATAAATTTAGATTAAAAGTATACACAATTATAATATATTTACTTTTAACACATTATCTATTTTGGATTAGAAAATGAAAATTATTTTCTTTGTGCTCGATAGTAACAAATGGAAAATCTCGCATGCAATTTTGACAAAATCCTATGGGATTTTGGGAAATAGGAGTTAACTACCAATCTTTTAGGATTTTGGGTGCTCCAATGTTACTTTAGATAGGTATAAAGTAAAATAAAAAATAAAAAATTATTTATTATTATTAAAGAGTTATTTCATACTTTCAACATTTATATGTAGTTGAGACATCTAAAAATATTATTATTGACTATATGATATTTAAGTTGTTATAATAACAAAACAAAAATAATGTGGGTCATAAATCAATAACTTTTAATAAAAAAAATTCACATCCAATACAAGCACACGCATGTAAAAAGAGAGATTATATCCTATGGATATAGACATAAAACGAGAGAAATTATATCCTATGAATATATGTTTATTTCTTCTAAATATGATGCCACGTCTACTAACATTTTAATGGGGAGAATAAGTATTAAAAATAAAATATTTCAATGTCAACTAGGCATATATCATATGAAAATTTTGAAAATAAGTTTTTCCTTCTAGTTAAAACATCTTATTAGTGTTTTACTCCAAATCATCATACATCCATCTTAATTCCACATGTACTAGAACCAAGAGGAATCAAATATCTCCATATGCAAACCCTTCCTCGAGTTTTGTGTGATAATCCCATAAGATTAATTTTGCACACATTTCTATTTATATTTCTAGGAAATTAATATTATTTACTACACTCATATTTTATTTTGAAATATAAAAGGAGTTAACATATGAGTAGTAAGGCTACCAATAGTCAAGAAATCAATTAAGAATCAGTTATAGTGCAAGCAATGATAGTTTTTCTTGAATCAGTTGTAGTCCAAGCAATGATAGTGTTTCTTGCCATGTTGGCCTCATGGTATTACTCAATAAATTTGGAGGTCTTTTCATGATAATTAGAGTCTTGATGACATGTTTCGAGTTGTTTCTAATGTTTGCGTAGGATGTAGAGGTGTTGGAGAAACACTGCAGAGAAATGGGAAATCTTTGGGCAGAGAGGAGATGATTTTGCATGAGTTAGGGCATATTATTTGGGAGGTAGTTATACACAGAGAAAAGATGTTTTGATCTTCATTGGGAAGCCTACAACATCCAAGCAATAAATTTCTCTAGGATGCCTATATTTTTCCAACAAAATAGCGTTATAGAGAAAATTCTCATTTATGCTATGATTTTCTCTAGGATGCCTATATTGTCCCAACAAAATAGCTTTATAGGGGAAATTCTTATTTATGCATGCACATAATTTCCCTTGAGGATCTCCAAAATCATTTTCCCAATGTTCTTTATTGTTTAAAGTCAACTTGACTTCCTTTACATTGTAGAAAATTACCAAGTCAAATATAATGATCATTAGTGCTTTGTATCAATTGCATATTTGATCGTTGATAAAATATCGAAGTGTGTAGCAGAAGCTTTTAAACAAAGACAGAATGTGATCTACAACATTGCAAATATAGAGTTTAGATCATAGCTCAAATTTGGAGAATATGTTAGAGGATGATGGAGTTATAGTCTATGTATGTGCTTAACATGTTTGTGTTGCAGAATTTATTGATGCCAATTGTTGTTGCAATGGAGATTGTAGTATTTTTGTAGTTGTTGTTGGCGATACTTTGGATTAGAGTTTAGAATTCTAATATGTTTGTGCTGCAGGGGCCTTATTGGAGAGTTTATTGTTGATGTCTTGTATGGCTACTATTATCGAGACATGGCTAAATTTTTGTAATTAGATATTTTATGATGTTGATTATGTTGAGGTGATGTATTTATTATGGCAAAGATATTGTTGCATAGCTTTGTCTATAAATTGGTTGTTGTGTTTCATATTGCGTTCAACTGTATTCGCATAGAGGATAGTGTGATTCTAGTATGAATATGGACAAAATGAGGCTCATAGGTGTTATTGTAGAGAGTTGTGGATTTAGTACAAACATTATGAAACATGGTCCACAAAAGAGCTTGAAGGTTGCAATGTTTGATGAGTAAGTGGTGTCTTGTGCATTCAGGGTGTAGTGACATCGTTAAAATAGTGGCCTAATAACCAGGGAGTGGTGGCTTCCATCTAGTGGCTTATATATTTAGGGTGTAGTGACATCATTAAGGTAGTGGCCTAATAACCTAGGAGTGGTGGCTTCCGTCTAGTAGTGGTTGGGTGAGACTTATTGGTATTGGTGGCTTCTAGTAGGTCATGGCCTATAGAGTGAAAGATGCGGTGGCTTGTAGTAGGTAGCAAATTATAAATTCCATACAGGTAGTACCCTAGAGAAAGTACAGTATCACACGATTAACATGTTATGGCTGACACATAGGTCCTACCTAGTGACTATCTAAAAGAAAAGATTTATAGTAATAAAATAGGAGAAAAACATAACACTTGAAGATAGTTTTCTCTGTTTAGGTTTCCACCTAATATTTTATGTCCATTTTGATCATTGATTCTCTTTTGTCTTACATATTTATGTGTTGTTCATGGTTACCTTTTTAGTTATATTTAGCTACTCACATGATTTATATGTTATATGATCTACTAATTTGTTGGTGGTTGATTAATACATGATCTAGTAGTTATGTAATGAAAGGAAAAATTGGTAAAATTCCGTTATAAGGAACAATACCGATTAACCCCTCCCTCACATTACAAGGAAATGACCCTCTAGTAAAGGTTTTTGTAGAATCCCTTATAAAAATTGTCCAAATTTTGTTTGCTAATGATTTACAAGATGTTTTGTTTTTGTTTTGGATAGTGAGTTAATTATGTACTTTAATTTTTTTCCATTTTTGTTTATTTATTGTAATTTTTAAATTAATTTGGTTTGAAATTTGATAGGAATTTGTGTAGTCCATTTTTGTTTATTAATTGTATTTTTTAAATTAATTTGATTTGAAATTTGATAGGGATTTGTATAGTTAAATTAGATACTTTGTAAAAAAATAAGCATTTCATCTTTTTAATCTAAATTTATCTATATATTAAAAATCTACTTTAAACCATATAAAATTATATGTTTAAAAATAAAATTAATTGACCAAATTTTCATTAAAAAATTATAAATATAAAATAACAAGGGTGACATATTAGCTAGTACTGGCCCCTTAAATTAGATATAGCTTAATTAAACTAAAAAACAATAGAATGCCATCATCAAAAATTGAGAAATTATATTAACTAATATTGTTTATATTAATATATATACACTTTAATATATTATTTTTTTGATATTTAGTAAATGTGTAAACAATTTTTTTAATTAAATAAAATTAAAATTTCCCGATATAGCTTAATAAAACAAAAAACAATAGTTAATAAGACTAAAAACAAAAGAATGCCATCATCAAAATGAAAATATATAACTAATGTTTTAACTAATATCATAACATTAGATAGATTTAATTTGTTTATTTTTAAGTAATGTATATAAATTTTTTTATAATTAAATTATTAAAAAATTTATTTTTAATATAACAATAAGTCATTTTAAATGAAAAATGACAAATAAAGTAAAGTTTGAAATAGAACAATAAAAAAAAAAACTAAACTTAAGTAAGAAATAAAACTAAAAACAAAAAGGTAATAACTAATAAGAATGAAATTTATAAACAACATAAAATAACTAGATTTAAATCATAATAAAAATAATAAAATCCACATACGGTAGCATTTCATGTGAGCCTGTGCTTTGCAAATCGCAGTTATGATTGACCTATGGCCCGTACATTTGTATTTAGTGTTGTTGCCTGGAGGGAATAGAACAAGCCTCGTTTGAGAGTTAAAATTCC
>APFE030373365.1:78591-88663 GCA_000404065.3 Pinus taeda
CGTGGATATAGTTGTTGTTTCGTTCACACATCCTCATTTAAATTAGTTAATAATTAAATTTCTAATTAATTTTATTAAAAATCATTAAATTTTCTAATTAGTTAAGTGAATATAGTTGTTGTTTCATTCACACACCTTTATATTGTCATATCTTTTTCTATATGATGGCGACATTCCTTCCATTTTGTTATCTCGTTCTTTTGGGAACTTTTATATAATACCTCATTCAAAGAAACAAAAGAGAGCTTTTATGTAACACCTCAATTTCATGTCACTGTGAAGATTAATTGCAAATTGAACTATATTGCTATATCAGATGAGTTTCCAAACATGACCCTCAATTTAATTGAGTCGTAATTTTATATTTCTATAGCTCAATGTGAATATTGATTGCAAACATAAATTCATTGTTACATCAGGTGCTTATTCTTACATCAGGTGAGTTTCCAATACGACTTTGAATTTAAATGAGTCCTGATTCTCTACTCTCGTCAGATTGATAATGCATAAATGAAATCTAGGTTGGAATGTTTGGATTAGGGCCTTAGATGTGCACAACATGATGGGAGAATTCAGCCTAACCTCACTAATCAATGATACAAAGTTTTCAAATACAACTACAAATTGAAGTGAATTTGGAAATGTTTAGTTCTCCTAACCTAAGGATCTATCAATGGAGTCCATGATGGAGCGATTGGATTATTTTTGTAAATAGAAAAAGTGGGGCAAGGCAATGCGGTGATTAGTCTCAATATCCATTATGTATCAAAGGAATAACCTATGTACAACTTGGGATTGGGTCAAATGGAAGTTATGTCTTTTACTCACCACAATGGGTTTTTTCCTAATACCATGGTTCTTTATTGCAAGATATGGTTAAATATTCTTGTCTTTGTGTGGTTTCACTTGCTATGGTATTCTTTTACTTTAGGTTAAACATTGTTATGAGCATACACCATGGATTTGACCACTAATGAGGTATAGATAAGAGGAATATGGTAAAGAGGTATGCCTATTCTTTAATGATCATTAATCTCCTAAAAGGGGAAAGAAAGGTTGTGTTAATAGGATCTCAATAGGTGAACCATTTTCTCCCATATAAAATGGATTTTTAGAGGGCATGCATGAACATGTCACTCTTGGTACTGACTAGAGTGTAACCCTTTAAGGATATATAAAAGTGTGACACCCTTGTTATCAATTATCCATTATCAAGTATACAATGACAATTGGTTGATTACGTTTGACTTGGCATGCCGATTCAAATTATTTTATATGAAAAGTTATGCATGGTTGATTCATATCATAGCAAAGAAAATAAATTGTTTCTTTAAAAAATATTTTAAAATAAAAATGATATATATGTTCATGAAATATATAATAAGTACTAGTCATTCTCAACACTTTGTTAAGTTTTAATCCTGCACTATTCATTGGTATTGTCAATTACTATAGGACATGCCGAGATAAGGAATGTGAAGTAGATGAGGTGGGATGGCCATGACCCTTAGGGTCACAACTGAGCCCAACAATAGTCCCAAGAGGCAGCGACATTGTAAGAACCCTTAGTAACCTCTTGTAGGTATTGACCTGTGCCTCATATGTGGATTAATTTATCCAATATAAATAATAAAAAGGATGAATGGAGAGAGAGGATACATGGATAAATGACCCTATGGAGGAGATACTTAAGGAAGAGACAAGCTTTAAATCTCCATTAATGAGCCACATGTTTTATATTACAGAATTAGCACAGAAAATAGAAAAAATGATAGATGAATGACATAAGAAATAACCTATTTCAAGGGGAAACCTCATTTGCATCACATAAACGAACAATTATTTGATGATACAAATGATAATACCTCCTTGGTATATACACGAGTCTAAGGGGGCACCGATATAATGAGAGCTTGCATAAAAATAATAATGTAAGGGCACAACAATAGTGCCACTTAGCTTAAATATAGCTTAATGAAATAAAAAAATAACAAAGACAAGGATTCCATAAGAAAAATAAAACAACTATTAAAATATTGTATTAATTAAGAAATATGATTAAGTAATATTGAAAATATTGTGAAAAAATTATAATTCATGAAAATAGAAATGATAGAAAAAGGAAAAAGAAAAAATAAAAAAGTTAAATAAAAAGGAAATAAAACAAAAAACAAAAAAGTAGTAACTATTAGAAATGAAAGTTAATAAACAGCCCAAAATAAGACCTCACCTTACAAATAAATAAATTTAAATAATAACAAAAAATGAAATTCTTAATATTAAACTATTAAACTATGGATAAATGTCATCAATTTTGTTCAAAGACAAACTGGTACCGAGTCAAGGGAAAAAATGAATGTTTTATACCTTGAGTGGCAGGTATAATAAAATGTAATACTTTTTATTTGTTTAATAATAATTTTGATTAAATATTATATATAAATTTGTATTAAAAATATACACGATATGTGATATATAAATACTTTTTCATTATTAATTTGATAGAAAATTGAAAATTATTTTCTTTATGCTCGCTAGAAACAATAATGGAAAATCTCGCATCATTTTGACAAAATCCTGTGGGAATTTTCGGAAACAGTAGTTACAACTAGAAACGTTTTAAGATTTTGGGTGCTCCAATGTTAGCTAGAAATAGTGAGTGAGAAATCTGCTTTAGATAGCTATAAAGTAATTGAAAGTAACAAAAAATAAATTATTTTTTAATATTAGGAATATATGTAATATCTTCAATACTTAGTATGTAGTTGAGATATCTAAAAATATTATTACTAACTATATGATATTTAATTTGTTATAATAACAAAAAAAACAAATAATGTGGACCATAAATCAAAAGCCTTTAATAAAAGTTTTTCACATCCAATACAAACGCACACATAGAAAAGAGAGATTTTATCCTATGGATATCCACATAAAATGAGAGAGATTATATCCTATGAATATATGTTTATTTCTTTTGAATATTATGTGACATCTACTATTAATTTAATGGGGAGAATAAGAATTAAAAGTAAAATATTTCAATGTCAACTAGGTATATATTATATGAAAATTTTGAAAATGAAAATTCTCTTCTAGTTAAAACATGTTATTAGTGTTTTAATCCAAATCATAAATCCATCTTAATTACACATCTACGAGAACCAAGAGGAATCAAATATCTCCATATGCAAACCCTTCCTCGATTTTTGTGTGATACTCTCATGAAATTTATTTTGCACACATTTCTATTTATATATCTAGGAATGTAATATTATTTACTACACTTATATTTTGTTTGTAAATATAAGAGGAGTTACCACATGAGTAGTAAGGCAACCAGTAGTCAAGAAATCAGTTAAGAATCAGTTATAGTCAAAGCAATGATAGTTTTGTTTGCCATGTTGGCCTCATGGTATTAGCATTGGTGTCAACAAATTTCGAGGTCTTGTCATGATAATTAGAGGCTTGATGACATCTTTTGAGTTGCTTCTAATGTTTGCAGAGGCTATAGAGGTGTTGGAGAAGCAATGAAGAGAAATAACAAAGTTTTGGGCAGAGATGAGATGGTTTTGCATGAGTTAGGGCATATTAATTGGGAGGTAGTTATACATAGAGAAAATATGTTTCTATTTTCATTGGGAAGCCTACAACATCCAAGCAATAATTTTCTCTAGGATGCCTATATTGCCCCAACAAAATAGTGTTATAGGGGAAATTCTTATTTATTCATGCACATAATTTCCCTTGAGTATTTCAAAAATCATTTTCCCAATGTTCTTTATTGTTTAGAGTCAACTTGGGTTGGTTCACATTCTAGAAAATTATCAAGTCAAAGCTAATGATGTTATTTATTTGTATTAATTTCATATTTTATTGTTGATAAAACGTCGAAGTGTGTAGTACAAGCTTTTAGATAGTGGGAGAATGTGATCTACAATATTGGAAATATAGAGTGTAGATCAGAGCTCAAATTTGGATCATACGTTAGAGGATGATGGAGTTATAGTGTATCTATGTGTTTAACATGTTTGTGTTGAAGTTTTTATTGATGCCAATTGTTGTTTTCATGGAGATGATAGTATTGTTGCAGTTGTTGTTGGAGATTCTTTGGATTAGAGTTAAGAATTCTGATATGTTTGTGTTGTAGGGTCCTTTTGGAGAGTTTATTGTTGATGTCTTGTATGGCTGCTATTGTCAAGACATGGCTGAAATTTCGTAATTAGATTTGTTATCAGTATAAGAAAAAAGGCCAATGGTGAGGTTCAAGCTTGTGACGGACCTTTAAGGTCCATCACCAATGTCGCATATGGTGAGGGTATTTAGAAAAACATTGGTGTAAGTGTATATAGTGATGGTCCTTTAAGGTTTGTTACCAAAGCCATTTTCAATGACACTTTTGGTGAGGGTCATTAAAGGACCGTCACTAATTCTCTCTTTGGTGACACTTTTGGTGAGGGTCGTTAAAGGCCCATCACTAATTCTCTCTTTCGTGACATTTCTAGTGACAACCTTTTATTGACTGTCACCAATGATATTTTTAGTTACTTTTGGTGGCAGTCAATAAATTTTCGTCATCATTGATCATTCCAATGAGTTTTTCATGACATTGCATGCCTGTGTCGGACCTTTAAGGTCTGTCACCAATGTCGCATATGGTGATGGTCTTTAAAAAATCGTTCTTGTAAGTGTATATAGTGATGGTGCTTTAAGGATTGTCACCAAAGCCATTTTCAATGAAACTTTTGGTGAGGGTCGTTAAAGACCCATCACTAATTCTCTCTTTGGTGACACGTTTAGCGAGGGTCATTAAAGGCCCATCACTAATTCTATCTTTGGTGACACTTCTAGTGACGATCTTTTATTGATCCTCACCAATGCTATTTTTGGTTACTTTTGGTGATGGTCAAAAAATGTTCTTCATCATTGATCATTCCAATGAGTTTTTGTTGTGATCTTAACGTACAAGACAATACCAGAATACCAAATATGTGAAGAAATATACCCAGAACATAGAACAATGAGAAATAACAACAAGTATTTTATTATTCGAAAAGAAATGTTCACTTGCCTCTTCAAGGGGGCAACCTCCAATAGAGCAGAGTTTGATTACAAAATAAGACATGATGCTCCTCACAGGGAGTCTCTATCCTTTATATAGGATTCATACATGCAATACCATGGGGCAATACCATGGTTCTTATTAATACCATCTATCTAATACCACGACCCATTTGCAACTAACTGTGGTCCCATCACTAAATGTGGGTTAACCACTTACAATTATTAATATGGACTTTATTGACTCTTTAATTAACTATAACTATGACTCAATCCTATTACATAAATAACGGGGTCAGGGTGGGACCCTAACATGCCCTCCTCCATAAGAATAGCCTTGTCCTCAAGGCTGAAGCTGCGGAAACTGCTGAAGAAAAGTGGCTGGTTCCCAAGTTGCATCTTCCGGAGAGGTGTCTTTCCACTTGAGAAGGACTTCCTTGATCATGTGGCCATGCAGGTGTCATTCTTGTGTGTCGAGGACCTGTTCAGGTTGGAGCTAGATTGACCCTTGTTCATCCAGTTCAAGTAGACTGGTTTGAATTCTACAATTGTTCCAATCACTTTCTTGAGGCATGAGACATGGAAAACTGGATGGGTTTTTGTAGTGGGTGGCAAAGCTAGCTTGTAGGCCACTTCTCCAATGCGCTAAAGTACTTGATACGGTCCATAGAATTTTGGAGATAGTTTTTGACAACCCTTGTCTTTGAGTGATTTTTGCTTGTATGGTTGCAGCCTCAAAAATACCTGATCCCCTTCTTGAAATTTGCATTCTGAGCGATGTTGATCTACTTGTTGCTTCATGCGGTTTTGAGCTTGATGAAGATTCTCTCTAAGATGGGCGAGCATGGTTGTGCGGTTCTGTAGGAGTTGATCCACTGCTTGTACCTTTGAGCATCCCTTGATATAAGAAGTAGGGGAAGGAGGGAGTTGACCATAAACTGCTTCATAAGGAGTCATTTTGGTGGTGGCATGATAGTTGGTGTTATACAACCATTCAGTTAGAGGTAACCGCTATACCCAAAGATGTTGCTTTTCTAAAGTAAAATACCTAAGGTAGGTTTCCAGACATTTGTTGACTACTTTGTTTTGACCATCAGTTTGTGGATGATAGGAAGTACTGAGTTTTATTTGGGTACATTATAGCTTGAAGAGTTCCTACAAAAAATTACTGGTGAAGACCAAGTCACGATCAGACACAATGGAAGTGGGTATGCCATGCAATTTGAAGATTTGATCCATGAAATATTGAGTGACCAAAGTCGTAGTAAAAGGGTGGGGTAGGGTGCAAAAATGAGCATACTTAGAAAGTCTGTCCACAACCACCATGATGAATGACTTGTTTCCTGACTTTGGAAGACCTGTAATGAAATCATAGAAACCTCCATCCATATCGATGCTGGGATGGGAAATGGTTGTAATGTGCTTGGTGCTTTGATTGTTTCTCCTTTGTGGCGCTGACAGACGTCGTATTCTACTACAAAAGTAAGAATATCCTTTTTCATGCTTGTCCAAAAAAATTATCTTCGAGTGCGAGCATACATCTTCTCAAAGCTTGAATGTCCTGCAATGGGGGATGAGTGCAACTCGACCAAAATATGGCTTTTGAGGGTGGGTGTTGCTGATATTACGACTCTATCCTTGTAGCGAAGAATCTCATCCTGCCACAATTAGTCCTTGGTGGAATTTGGATCCGCCTGCAAATGAGTAATGAGTTGGGAGAGCCAGGGATGTGAAAACCTTTCCCTGTGAGCCTCTTCAATCCATTCTAGAATGGGAAGGGAAATTGCGAGCAGGGTACTTTCCTCCTCAAATTGGTGAGATAATGCATCTGCTACAATATTTCTGCGTCGTTTCTTGTAAATTATCTCATAATCATATCCTAGAATTTTGGAGAGCCACTTATTTTGTTGGGGTGAGGATAGGTGTTGCTCCAAAAAATATTTAAGGCTTTGATGGTCTGTGCGGATTTGGAAGCGTCGCCCCAATAAGTAAGGTCGTCAGGTATCTACCACATGTAAGATGGCCATCAGATACTTCTCATAGGTAGATTGTCCCAGATTATTCCCACTTAGTTGTTGGCTTATGAAGGCAAGGGTTGACCTTCTTGCATTAAGAATGCCCCAATACCCATACCCGAAGCATCACATTCAGTGACAAAAGATTTGGTGAAGTCGAGTAGTGCTAAGACTAGAGTGGAACACATGGAATTTTTTAGAGTTGTAAAGGCCTGTTGTGCTTCATCATTCCAGAGGAATGAATTTTTCTTGAGGAGTTGAGTGACGGGCCTCGCAATGCGACCATAATTGTGGAAAAACTTGAGATAGTAGCCCGTGAGACCCAAAAGTCCTCCCAGGCTCTTCAAGGTCTTAGGTTGAGGCTAATCCTGCATTTCCTGGATCTTTTTGGGGTCCACCCTGACACCTTCACACCCCACAATGTGGCCCAAATACACAACTTCTTCCATGCCAAAAGAACACTTGGACATCTTAACAAATAATTTATGCTCGCGGAGCAGTTGCAAGAGTAGATCTACATGCTGAAGATGGGTGGCCCAAGTGAAACTGTAGATGAGGATGTCATCGAAGAGAACAAGGACAAATTTTCTGAGATATGGTTTGAGTAGGTGGTTCATAAGGCTCTAAAAAGTAGATGGGGAATTAGAAATATTGAATGGCATGACCAGGAACTTATAATGGCCTTCATCAGTTCTGAAAGTAGTCTTTGGAATGTCGACTTCTTTCATGCGAATTTGGTGGTAGCCTGAGCAAAGATCAAGCTTAGTGAAGAATTGAGCCCCATTTAGTTCATCCAGGAAATCATCAACAATTGGGATGGGAAATTTATCTTTGACTGTCAACTTATTGAGGGCCTTGAAGTTTGGACACATATGCCATTCCCCATCTTTCTTGAGCACCATGACCATCGGTGATGAATAAGGACTAATGCTGGGACAAATGACACCTACTTCCAAAAGTTCCTTGATTATTTTTTCTATTTCATTCTTTTGGGCGAACGGATATCTATATGGCTGCACATTTGGTGGTTGGGCCCCTGCGACAAAAGTGATGCTATGATCATGTTCTCCTCTCGAGGGTGGAAGGTCATGACGCTTGTTAAAGACTGGCAGATGGTTATTTAAAATCTGTTGCATCTTAGGATGAATTGGAAGAGAATTGGGTTCGAAGGCCTCGATGGCATTAAATTGAGCTATAACTCCATGATGGCCCTTTTCTAACAATTTTTCCATCCGATCTGAGTTGATGATAGAGGAAGCTCCCACCTGGAGTCCGCGGAGGGTATGTGTGTGGTTGTTCTGCTTAAAGCTCATATATAACTCGTGGAAATCCATTGTGATTGGGCCAAGTGTGCAAATCCATTCAACACCTAGGGAAATGTCACACCCTCCCATCTGTATGGAAAACATGTGGGTCTTTAACTGATAATCCCCCATTTGAAGTTCAACATTTTCACAGCGGCCTTCACATTTCATTGTTACCCAATCAGCAATTTAGACATGGAAGTTAGAAACTGCTCGTACAAAACAATGCACTCCTTCCGCGACTCTTTGATGGATAAAATTATGTGTACTTCCACTATAAATCATGACTAATACTGGGAAATGTTTAATAAAACCTCTTATTTTGAGAGTTTGAGGTGAAGAAATCCCTGCTAAAGCATGCAGTGAAATAACTGGTGCTTCAGGTACATTGTCCTTCTGGTTGTCCACTTCTTCCTCCTCTGGTTCCTCAAGTGGTGGGGCTTCCTCCGATGAGCTATGATCAGTAGGATCAATTTGAAAATATTTGGGTTCCTCGCATTTATGCCCAGGGGAGTATTTTTCATCATAGTAGTAACATAATCCTTGCTTTATTCTTTCCACCATTTCTGCAAGCGACACCTTTTGAACCTTGAGTGTTTGGGTAGTGCTATGAGCTTGTGGCGGGTGACCCTTGGCAGTGATATTTGGGTGATTGGACTGGGCCGCTAATGCACGTTCTACTTCACGAGCTATCATGCAAGCCTCCAACCATGAGGGAGGGTGGTGCAGTCAGACGTGAGCTTGTATGGCCTCTTTAAGACCACTGATAAAACATTCCATGTAGAACTCGTCTTGTAGACCTAAAGTGCGGAAAGCTAAGGCTTCAAAGGTTGTAATATATTCATCCACTGTTCCAGTTTGTCGGAGCATAGTGAGACGACCCAAAAAGCAAAATCATGGTCAAATTGATCCATAAGAGCTTTTTTGAATGTCTCCCATGTCAAGGGCCTTCCATAGCAACGTTGATGCCATTGCCACCATTGCCATCTTCCATTGTCCAAGTACATGATCCCCACACTAAGCTGAGTGGCATTATCCAGGATGTAATTCAGATTGAAATATTGCTCCTTTTTTTGCTATCCATGCTGCCGGGTGAGAGCCATCAAATTTATGCATGTCTAGCTTGGGTGGTCGCAGACGGGATTGTTGGTGGGTGCCCTAGAGGTGAAGCGAGTGACTAGACTCACCCTCACTGTGTTCATTGCCAATATATTCCTCCTCACGAGCTTTCACCTTACCCATAGAGAGTGTTGTAGTTCTTTTGATCAACTGCTCTTGGATGTCTTTCAAGGATTGATCCAGGTGGATGTTGGTGGCCACCCACCTATCCCATTTGGACCCCCACAATTGTCTCTTTCAGCTTTTTCAGTTTCCTAAATTGTAGCACAGTTTACTATTTTTAGCAGTTTTTCGGGTCCTGAACTTCTGGAGCCGTTTGAGGCCCTAAACGACGTTTTTTTGGAAATATGGGACAACATGGGTCCATGGACCCATGTTGTCTCCCAAAGTGGTAGTGCTCAGATAGATCTTTCTAACGAGCTATTGTATGCATCAAACGGAGATTGTATACCAAAGTTACGACCCCGGGAAATTGATGTACCAATTTACCCAAATGGGGCCCACAATTTGGCGTTTCATCTTCTAGGGTTAGGTTTTGGGATGTGAAGGGTTTTACATTGTTTCTCAACAATA
>APFE030373378.1:0-13617 GCA_000404065.3 Pinus taeda
AACGCTAGGTTTTTCGCCAAGTGAATGGCACTCTGACTATCACAATATAACATATACTTGTCGTACTTTATTTCTATCTCTCCTAGCAATTGTTGCATCCTCAACATCTCTTTACAAGCTTTTTTTGCAGCCATGTACTCTTCTTCTATTGTAGATAGGGCTACTATTCTTTGTAGCCTTAACACCCAAGATACTGCTGCACCTGTAAATGTATACAAATAACTTGTAGTGGAATTTCTGGTGTCCATATCTCCAACCATATTTGCACCTATAAATCCGTCAAGCACAGTCTCATCATGACCAAAACATAAACAATAATGACTAGTACCCTTGACCTCAAAATCCATTTTACTGCTTGCCAAAGTTGTTTGCCTGGATTGGCAAGGAACCTACTCACTACTCCCACTAAATATGCAATGTTTGGTTGTGTGCATACCATGGCATACATCAAACTGCCAACTGTTGAAGCATAAGGAATCTTACTCATCTCTTCTTTCTCCTTTTCATCACTAGGACATAATTCACTACTCAGCTTGAACTGGCCTGCAAGGGGTGTACCAACTGGCTTGGCATCCTTCATATTAAACCTGTCAAGCATCTTCTTGATATATTTTTCTTGTGATAGTCACAAACTTTTGTTTTCCCTGTCATGCATAATCTGCATGCCCAATATCTGTTGTGCTACTCCCAAATCCTTCATTGCAAATTTGCTACCCAAATATTTCTTCAACCTATTGATCTTATTATTATCATGCCCAACAATCAACAAGTCATGCACATATAACAATAACATGATATACTTTCCTTGATCATACCTCTTGATATAGACACAACGTTCAGCTTCCAACCTTTGAAACCATGTTCCAACATGAATGAATCAAATTCCTTGTACCATTGTCGAGGTGCCTATTTCAACCCATAGAGACTCTTCTTCAACCTACAAACAAGGCCTTCTTTGCCTTTTTCTATGAAGCCTTCTGGTTGCTCCATATAAATTTCTTCCTCTAATTCAGCATGAAGGAAAGCAGTTTTTACATCTAATTGTTCACATTCTAATTCTAAAGAAGAAACTAGACCAAGAATGACTAATGGATGACATTTTAATAACAAGTGAGAAAATTTCACTGAATTCAATACCTTATTTTTGGGCAAAACCTTTCACTACCATCTTTGCTTTATACCTCTCCTTCTTTTTGTCACCTTCATGCTTAATCCTATAAACCCATTTGTTTTTTAAAGCCTTTCTACCTTTTGGGAGTTTTACCAACTCCTAAGTTTTATTTTCCAACAACGAGTTCATTTCTTCTTCCATTGCTTTCTTCCATTCTTTACTATGCTCAACTTTATATGCTTCTTGAAAACAATTAGGCACACCTTCATCAATCAACAAAGTATAGTTTGAAGGACGATACCTTTGTGAAGGCTTATGAGGCCTAGAATATCTGTGAACCAACTGTGGTGGTGCATAATCAGGTTGAATCTCCTGTAAAGGTTCCTGCAAGATTCCTTCTTCTTGTTGTTCATCATTTTCCACTTGTTGTTCTTCATGCTCCTGAATTTGTTGTTTATTTTCTTGTATTACTGGTATGTTTTCCTAATGCTCTTCAAACCTGTCAATAACCTTCTTGACCTCCAACTCACCTATAGTTCTCTTGAACATTTCTGACTCATTAAATATAACATCCCTCCTTCTAATAATTTTATTTTTAACTAGGTCCCATAAACGATAACCAAAATCTTCATCCGTATATCCCAAAAAATGCATTTAATAGATTTATCATCTAGCTTAGTTCTATTTTCTTTGGGAATACGTACAAATGCTTCACATCCAAAGATTTTCAAGTGAGAATAATTCAAATTCTTACCAGTCCAAACTTCTTTAGGGATACCACCATCCAAGGTTGTAGTTGGAGATCTATTTATGAGGTAGCAAGCGGTCCTAACTGCCTTAGCCCAAAAATTCTTCTCCAAACCAAAGAATACATCACACACAGCAGATTTATACTCAGAGACTTAAACGTCAATAGCAAAGAATAATTTCAAAGATGGACAAATGGATAAATAATAAGATTACTCAATCAGAAATAGCAATATAGATAAAACAATCACTGGAGAAAAGAAATCACTTTGCATTATGTAACGGGCCTGGACCTTAGCTTACTTTCCTTGGCCAGAGAAATTACAAATTTATAGAGGCTACAGAAGGATCTAGAATCCTTCATGAATTTGTCTTCACACTTAACAGACAAAATTTCCAATCAATTGTAGATTCAAATGCATATACATTATTACAATTATTTGTTATCAAGGAAGCCAAGTCCAATTATACAAGGGTCTTGAAATTGTGGTTTAACAACTAGATATGAATTTAATTTCCACAATTTAAATGTGATTCAAACTTTGAATTTATATGTTAGAGAGTAAACCCTCTTGTAGGATGGAGAAATCTAGAAAAAAAATCTTTTGCCTCATAATATGTCTTAAAATGAAGTTCCAACTGAGGATCATGCATGTTCAAATGACATGAATGTATTTTCAGGAAATATAAGTGTGTTGCCTTAGTATTTTCAATGCTTCTTTCCAAAATTGTTTCTTCTTTTAGATTTAAAATGACTTTGTTGTTAGCTTTATAAATAATGGATTTATTTATTTTTTATTCTATTTGTATCCATAAACAACGGAGATTTAAGGTAATTAAAATCACTATTTGGGAACTTTGAATGTTGAAACCATCTTAAAAGAACATTTAAAATGATTTTATTTATTTGTTTTTAAATATGTTTTATATTGTCTCTAGAGAGACGATACTTTGAATTATGGACATATAGTCTCTATAGAGATAATATGTTTTTAATGTCAACTATTATCTCTAAAATTACAAAAATGTAATTGTCTCTAAAGAGACAAAAATGAAAGTGTCTCTACAAAGACAAATAAAATTGTGTCTGGAGAGACAAATGAGATTGTCTCTTAATAGTCAATAATTCCTATCTTTATAGAGACAATAATAATATGTGTTCTATATTGTCTTTATAGAGACAATTTTTTAAGACAAAAATTTTGACACACCCTCTTAAAGACAATATTTAAGACAAGACATAAGTTCCTTTTTGTCGTAAGTTAAGACAATTGACTCAAATATTGTCTTAAAACCCCCTACATGTAGTAGTGTGAGGTAATTTCTTTTATTTTATTTTTTCAAAGTATTTTTGAGGTAATTCTTTGACAAAGATGCATAAATCACTTGGAATTTACATTTGAGCTTACCCATTACCATTTTCATCTCATATCTACTTTTATTTCGATATCTATTCTATAATAAATCTCAATGGATAGCTAAACAACACATTTTCTAGTGTGGCTATGGTTTTGCTTCAACGAGGGTGCATGGGAAGTTCAAAAATGCCATGAGAATTACCACTCTCTCTTAATTGAACACTTCTAATGGAAAGACACAAGAGGGTTTACCAGATGCCCAACATGATCTGTAGGGAAGTTGATCGAATGAATTTTGACAATATAGAAGTTGATCTGTAGGGAAATTTATATTTACTGAGTTAATATGGATGGATAGGAAAACAACACAACCCCCTCTCATGTTTTTTCTAAGATAACTCACTGATATGTTTCTTTGTGGGCTCATATGTAGTTAAGAAACTCAATATCAAGAGAATTACCATACTATCCTAGCTGGAAAGTTCAAATGGAAATGATAAGATATGTAGGGATTTGCCAAATGCTTCTAGTTTTTTTGGGCCAGGAAATTTCCTTTGGTTGATTTGTCCAAGTAGCTTAATACTTGCACCTCATTGACAAAAATTGGAGGGAACGAAATGATGGAGCAAAGGACTTTCTCTTTTTAGTATTACAAATCAACTAAATAAGATTACATTGGAAACATAAGTAATAAATGAAACTGAACTAGGACAATTGGAGGGGTGGTTTTGACACTTAGCAAGTGGTTGGGACTAAATTCTCCAGCACTCCCCCTTAATTACAACCACATGAAAATTCAATTAAGATACCTATTGGTCTATGTCTCATCTAGGTTTATAATTTAAAAATTGACTTCAACTTTTCTTCTTCTTTTTTTCCAGATCCTATAGCCTCTAAAGTCTTTCAACATTTTCTTCTTGTTGTAGGCTTCAAACTTCAAATTCTTCATTTGTTGGTGAAGGTCTTCCATTCTTCACGCTATATAAGAATATCATGGGATTCTTCAAATAACAACTTGTATCTGGGTTGCTACTATATATTATCTTTTGTAGTGCTCTCTTCATCATCAATCTGCTACAACATAAGATTATAATAAAATAATATTTCTTTAGGACTCCAATACATGAAAATTTCATTGATGTTATCATCATCCAAGATGTCTTCAACATTCATTTATTTTTCTGCTATGCATTCATTACTTCATGTCGACATGTTATTGAAATCCATGTTTCAAGAAAATTTAACTGCTCTTCAAAATCATTCCATGTACCTGCACATTTGGTATCAATGGTAAGTGTAAGAACATCTACAAAATGACATTGGTTTTGTTCCTTCGGCTATGTAATGAGAGATTTTGCCTATTGCACTTCTACTTGTGCTTCTCCGTTTGTCTCTATTTTTTATCCAAGTGGATATTGGTGGCCACCCGTCAAACGGAGATAAGACGACCAATTCGCGACCCCGTGAAGTTGATGTACCAACTTACCCAAAAAAACGGGGCCCACAATTTGGCGTTTCATCTTCCAGGGTTAGGTTTTGGAATGTGAAGGGTTTTTCCATTGTTTCTCAACAATAAATAGGCCTTCGAGCCTCATTGTAACACAGTTCAGAGGCATGTAGCCACACATCTCTTTTCAGAGATAAGCTGCCATCGCCCTAGCTGGTTTATTTCCATTTCTGGTTGTAAGCATATTTCGGTATTTTCCATTAATGAAATGAAGTATTATTTCCGCTGCATCTCTTTATTTATGGTTATCACATCTCGGTATTTATGGTTATCTCTGTAATCTATTGCGTTCCTATTTAAATCTGGATCATATATAGTCATTTGTATGGCTTAGAGATGCTCCTATAGCATTGTCAGAGGCATCAGCATGGATGTGGAAAGGAAGATCCCAACTTGGGCCCTGGAGTATAGGTGCAGTACTCAACTTGTCCTTTAGGGTTTCTAGAGCCTCATGGCAGCTTTATGACCATAAAAATTCAGAGTCCTTGGCCAATAGTCCAAACAAGGTGAGGCTACTTTGCTAAAATCTTTTATGAATATCCTATAGTATCCAGCTAAGCTCAAGAAACTTCTGACATCCCTATGCTTTTGAGGACTAGGGACCCTCTTTATGATAGAAATTTTATTTGGGTCCACTTTTAGTCCTGCATGGGATATCGAGTGACCTAGAACAATCCCCGCAGTCATCAAGAACTCACACTTCTCAGGACTAAGGGATAAGTTTATTTCAATGCATTTGTTTAATAATTTTCCCAAGTTAGAGAGAGCCTCCAGGAAATCACACCCATAGGGGGTGAAATCATCCATATAAATTTCCACAAAGTCATGGACTAGATCTGCAAAGATGCTTAGGAATGCCATCTAAAAAGTGGCAAGGGAATCTCACAATCCACAAGGAAGGAACCTATAAGAAAAAGTACCCCAAGAACAGGTGAAGGTCGTTTTATCTTGGTCCTTTTTTGTAGATCTAGAACTGATTGTAACCACTTAATCCATCCAAGAAAGAGAGTAACTTCTTTCCTACCAGACCATATAATACTTGGTCAAAAAAAGGTAGAGGGAAATGGTGTGGTTTTGTTTACTCTCTGTAGTCCACACAGATCCTCCGCTTCCATTTTTTCTTTGGAACCAGAACTAGAGGAGACACCCATTCACTATCCAATATGGGGTAAATGAACCCTGCATCCAACAACTTCTACAGTTCTTCTTTGACTATATCCTTGAGGGCCAGGTTCATTCTCCTCTGAGGTTGGCACACTAACTTGCAACCTTCCTTGATGTAAATGTGGCGAGTACACACTGAAGGGTGAACTCCCTTATTTTCCTTATAAATCCACACAAAGGCATCCAAATGCTTTCTTAGAATGTCACATAACTCCTATTCCTAATGTGTAGGGAGAGAGTGGTTGATTTTCAATGTTCATTCTAGACCAAATTATATTGTCTTGACATGAGTAGGACTTGATTCAGCTAGCCACAAATCTTTCCAAGGGTTATCTTCAACTTTCTTCACTAAATCCTCGAGAGACATGATGTTGGGGGGCTGATTTTAGAGGATTTTCTCAATCAGGTCACCTTCATCAGGTTGTCCCCCTCCTATAGTAGCATCTAGGGTAAAGATTGGGGAAGAGTAGAATTCATATTCCTCCTCTTCTAACCATAAAGGTAAGTCATGCTCCATAGATGGTTGAGCAGGAGGATACAATACCAATTGTTTGAAAAAATCCAATTTTTAATGGCCATATTCCCAGCCCTCCAACTTATGTAAGCATCAGTAGTGGTTAACCATGTCCTTCTAAGGATGAGAGGATAACCATTGAACTTGGTCTTAGGTTGGAGAACAAAGAATTTAGTAGGGTATTCCAAGGAATGAATGGATACCATCACATCCTCAACAACTCCCTTAGGAGCTATGGTGGACTTGTCTACAAGCTATAAGACTGTTGTGGTCTTCCTTAATGATCCTTGGAGATTCATATTAAGCATAGTATCCTTAGTCATAACGTTAATGGAAGCCCCAAGATCGATCAAGGTATGGGGGAAATGATACCATCGATGCACACATCTACCACATGACTTCCAAGATCTAGATACTTCGAGAAAATCACCTGTCCCAAAATTAAGTCAAACAATTGTCCAATGACATTAACGGTAGGGGCGTCTTTCTTTCACCTCCCAATATGTTTGAAGAATTTCTCCTTGATTAAATTTTTGTATATGGGGACATCCTTGATAGCTTGGAGGAGCAGGATTTTAACGCATAATTTTTTCAATTCACCCAAAAGATCAGTCTCTTCTAGGGTGTGCTGGAAAGGATGGATTAATCCCTTAGGAAAAGGAGGTGGATTGGCTTGAGGAACACTCTCCTCCTTTTCCTCTTCAAGCTCCTCAGGTGGAGATGGAGGTGATTATCTAGAAGCACTCTTCTAGACCTAAGGTTGATTTCTTGAATTTCCACAGCATAAGCAGGGTAAGATGTTTCCCACTATAGACCTGTTGTGTATGTTTGTTGTTCAAGTTCATATCTGGTTAAGCATGCATTTGAGGTTTCTTAGGTGGAGCAGGGTGAAGGAGATGTGGTTTAGATGAAGGTGGAGGCAGTAAGGCTGAATATTGGTTGTATGGTGGCCTACACCCCTGGGATGGTGCATTCACTGAGGTTGTGGAGGAATATATGGCTTAAATGATTGAATGGCAGGTTAGGAATGGTATTGAGGTGCAAAAGACCAGGGAGAATGTGTGGACCATGAAGGATGAGCAGGAGGGTACTAAGGGGGAATGGATGCATTATGGTTAGGGTTGTAATATGAATAGGATGCCCCTTGCTTGCCTTATTGGTATGGTCGAGGTCCTTGAGGCCTCCTTTGGTTGATATAACAGAGTTGTTCAGTCACTCCTTCAGTTCCTTGATACACAAATTTCAATATAGGCAGAGAAGGGAACTTATCTGTGGAGTGGCTCTCCTCATAGACGAAGCAGATGTCTTTAACATTCAATGGACATTCATTTCTAGGGTGCCTTCTAGTGCATCTAAGGAAGAATACAACTAAGGCTCTTTTTGTTTCCCCATGCTTCCTCTTGATTCGCAAGGTGTCCATTTGCAGAGCAAGGGTGTGCAACATTTCAATCTTGAAGTCTTCCAACATCTTCCTGATTCCACTTTTTATGGATGTGTTGGAGGAGGATGAACTGGCCAAAGCTTGACTATCCCTACCCTTCTTTATGGCTACCCTAGAATGATTTTTGCAAACTATCTTGATATCATCATAGGGTAACTGATAGATGTCCCATCTTGACATCATGTTTAGGGTTTCTAGGAGATATTCCCTGATCTCTCTAAGAAGGACTAGCTTAAGTGATTTGGGATCGAGGGTGCATCTAGCCCTTTTTTAGCTAAGTTGGAACCTTTCCTCATAATCTTCCAAAGACTCATCACCCAAGGTCACTCGAAAAATTTCCTCTTTGGTATCTTTGAACCTACAATAATCCCTATACTTACTGTTGAAGTCTTGTTACATTTAAGCCCAGGTGGTGATGTTGTCCCCAGGTAAACCCATGAACCAAAACAAGGCTACATCTTTGAGGGTGAATGGAAACAATTTCAACTTCTGGTCACCCAAGATATAATCATAAGTTATTCATATGATAGAAAACTCAGAAAAAAGGGTATCTATATCCTCTAAGGTTAATCCATGGAAGTGAGGAAGGGCAGAGGGGCTTATGTTTTTCATCCTAACATCTCCATTAGTTTCTCTTATGGGAAAAGCACCCTCAACTATATTTTTAGCTCCTTCTATTTTTTTAATCCTATTTCTATTTTCAACCATGGTCTAGGTTGGTGGAATGGTCTCTTCTTCTTCCCTAATAGTCTCATCAAAGTTCTCTGGTTGTTCGCCTATTGGGTCCTCTAGCTCACAACCATCAAAGAAGAGGGAAGGTTGGATGTTAGATGTGATGGGGGTATTTGGAATTTTTTCCTAAGTTGTCTCTACTCCTCCGAGGCATGAAAGGAATGTTTTTTTTTTTTCTAGGATTTTTTTCAGAATTACTTGCAAAATGGAAATAAATCAAAGATTACAACTATTTGTTGAAATGAACTACTTGCAAAACTGGAAAGAAAGCAAAGATTGCAACTATTTGTTAAATGGAACTAGAAGGAAAGCAAAAATTACATCTACTTAGACACCTCCCCGACAACAACTCCAGAAAGTGATTGAGCTCCAGTATTGCAGCAAGAATGTTGCAACTTCTAGGGCTACCAACTTTAGTTCATCAACCCAAGGCTCATACAAACTTGGAGGTGATAGTGTTGTATACACAGTAGATGCAATGGTCTACACTTGTCACTTTTCAACTGGGGTGATATACCACTAGGGTTTTTCAAACTAGTCTTTTATTGGCTAGAAGGAGTCTGACTACCAAATGGCAAAGGGAAAATTACTCTTAATGCAAAAATGGAATGTTTCCTACTCTAGGAAATGAAAGTGTTGAATTGGAAGGTGTTATAAAGTGGCATGAAATCATCTATCTAAGAATCTACACATATTTCTTGCAAAATAAACCTAACTTAACCTTGCATATAACATCTAGTTATCTAGACTAAATGAGCATGGAATTTTATCTAAGAACTACTATGACTACTACATGCATGTGCTAACTAGAAATTGCAAAAAAAAAGCCTTTTTGATTTTCAGTTTTATGAATGAAAATGCTAGTTTAACCAATTTGTTCCTTGGTGGGCGAGACAGGTATGGGGAAACATGTAAGGAACAATGTCGAAGGTATGGAAGCCAAGTAGAGGCCTAACCTAAGTTCATATGACCATTTTTGCTCAATTCAGGCTTAAATGTCCTAATTCTACTATAGGATGCCTTGTGTTACTACTAGAAACGGGCCAAAAGCTTATAGGGAGGTAGGAAAGGTAGAATGAAGTGTGGGGAAGGTGTCTGATGGGGAAATAAGGCATAGAGGAGGTGCACACTACCCAAGGCTCAGTCCAAGGCTTCAAAATGGTTGGACTTGCTTAAGAAAAATGTCCACTTTGCTACAAAACAAGAATTTGGATTAGGGTTTGGTGGACTTTGGTAGTGTAGGTGGAGAATACTTGGATGAGGCTAGAGGGATGATGCCTCCCTGTAGATCAGAAACTCCTGCAACAACATACATTCTTTTCTTCATTTATGCACAATTTCATTTATACATGGAAAAGATGAGTTGAATTTAGGAAAAACAGAGTTATTAATAGCTAGTGGATAAATTTATGAAGGGAAGTGCTTCTAAACCATAGAAAACTCAAAATACCAAAATGACAATTGCAGATAATTTTAAGAAGTTTGGAAACAATCATCTATGCAATAAGAAATCCTAAGTTATGTAATGATCAAACAATAAATCCTTTTTTGGGTTGTGTGAATGGAACCCTCAAACCATGATCCCATAAGGGGGATGAGGCATGGGCTACTACCACAATATTTTTTGAAGTGTTTACTGTCACTATTGTACCACTTATCTATCTATCCACAAATGGAAGCAAACTAAGTAATCATCCAAATAATTGCAGTTTAAACAAAACCAAAATCACTTTAGAAACTAACTATGAATGTAATATAACCATAAATTTATAGAAAGAGGAACCTCTGTTGCTAGGGTTGGGCCCTAACCCAAGAGTTTCACCCATTTGAGTCAACTTAGTGTTGGATCAAGGGAATGCTTTTCATGTTTATCAAAATGTCAAAAAAAAAAAGACATAAGAGTTATCAATCACAATGTCTTAGCACAAAAATGCCTCTTAGCTACCACACAAAAAGTCGAATCCTAATGAAGCCCTAGGCCTTCTTATTTATACAAACTAAAGCTAACAAAAACTTCCTTAAAATTAGGGAAGCTTGGCTTCCAACTCGAGACCAACTTGTCTTCAACTATCATTGGCTTAGCTGCCAATGACCTCGGTGAGATTGGCTTCTTGTAACTTTGAGCTGATGAGATATGGTAGAGGAATCTTCAAGTGATTGAGGAGTTAGCAAGGGTGATACAATCTCCTAAAATCCCTCTTTCTTGTCTACTTCGAGTTCCTACACTTGAATTAGCCAAAATTGCTCCAAATCCTACAATTAATGCACGTTATGCCACATGACATAACATCTCATCTTTACCCTTCTCACTAAGCACAATAGAATAAAATATGTAAAGAAATGTGAGAAAATTTGGTTTTAATAAGCTGGAGAGTGGCATTGAGGTCCATATAATTTATGTAATTATGAGCCTCATCACACGGGTTGGTAGATTTGATCCGATATATAGATTCATCTGGCATTGAATTGCGAGCTAATTCATTTTTTTCAACTTTGGGAAGATCCAACAATAGCTCTGTGAAGACTAAATATTTCTTCGATTAGCGGCAGTGAAGACAAAATAAAATTGTTGGAGGAAAACTATCCCCTTAGAATACTTACTTCCACAAACCTGATGAGATAATTTATGCCACATGGGCTTCTCTATGGCAACAACAATAGTATGATGCAAAAGAATGTAATGCAAGAAGCAATTGACAACAAATACTACTACACGTTAAAGTTTCTCCACATGTGAATTCCTTAATTCAGGTCCAACAAGACCTTTCGAAAGGTAATATACATCATGCTCATTGTGATCTTCATCCTCTTGGACCAAGACCATGGCTATAGAGGATGGCAAAGCTGCATGATATAATAAAAAGTTGCGCAAGTAGTTAGGTGGGCTTAGAAGTAGGGCTAAAGTTAGTGCCTTTTCAAGGCATTAAACAATCATTGTGCTTTATCACCCCACAAGAAGGGCACTCCTTTCTTCAGTAAGCACATAAAGCCTTTCGTTAACTTGGCATAGTTGACAATGAAACAACCTAAGAGGTTTTCCTTCCCTTACAAACTCTAGAGTTGAAGTAAGGATTGTGGTGCGGGCAATTGAGTGATTACCTTAACCTTATCGAGATCAACCTGATTCTCGTGTTTCAAAATAATGAACCCAAGCATACACCTAGGTTCAATAAAGAACATGCACTTGTGCAGATTCAAATGGATATGGTAGAACCTACACTTAAGAAAGATAGCTCATAGATGAGCTCGGTGTTGTTCCCAACATTTTGAATGAGAAGGAAGGTCATCCAAGTAAGGCTGAACGATATTGTTCATATCATGAAAGCATAGTCCATGGACCTCTAAAAAGTGGCACCTACATTCTTAAGATTGAATGGAAGATTGCAGTATGAAAAGGTGCCCCAAGCATAGATAAAGGAATTTTTATGTTGATTGACTACTTTGATAATGATCTAGTTATAACCTAGGAAGCCATCCATAAAGGAAAACAATTCACATCCAGCACAATCTTCGATGATCTGGTTAATGAATTGGGTAGGATATTTGTCTTTGGTATAATTGGAATTCAAATTGCAATAATCAATGCATATGCTGATAGTACCATGTTTTTTTTTATGGGAACCAAATTAGATACCCACTCTGTTAGGGGAACAAGACAGATAAAACCAACTCTCAAAATTTTTTTGACTTCTATTTTGGTGGCAACTGTCTTTTGAGGGTGGAAGAGCCAAAGTCTTTGCCAGACGGTCTTGGCATTCACATAAGTCTTGATATTATGGTTGACAATAGATGTATCTATACTGATAATTTCCTCATATGACCAAGAAAAAGCATTGTAGAACTCATTAAATAGGCAAGTGAATCTTGCATTCTCCTTGAGAGTGTAGTCAGCTCCAATCTGAATCTTTTCCATGATACTTGTCTTGATGGAGATCTCGATAAGTAAAGTGCTTGAAATATTACCTAAGTTATCTTCTACATCGATCTCATGAATAGTGGTGTAGGCGGAAGGAACAATCTTAGGCCGATCAAGAGGTAAGATTTCTAGAGATTTTGTGTTCAAGTCAAATGGGTAAGAGACTAAGATGTGTTGAAAAAAATCATCCCAGGCTTGCTCATCTATAGACATTATTCAATGATAACCTCATTGAAAGGTAAGATTTCATTGAGGAGATCAGTAGAGGGAGAGGTGATGCAGACTGAATAGCATGATAAGTAAATTTCACTGGAGACAATGACATATTCTCTCCATAGGAATCAATAACAAAAGGGGCTGAGAGGATCCAAGGATTTATTAGTCCATTCAATACAGTAGAGACCATTTACACGGTTAGTGGAAGCTTGTTCATTGGGAGAGGAAAACAACCTAAGAGTGAGGAACCCTTTAGAACACTGGTACCAACACTGACATAAGAGTCAAGTATGCCACCCATTAAGGTAACATCGCCATTGGGTAATGGGGAAAAATTAAGGGTGCAGAAGGACAACTGGTCCACAATTGAAATTTTCCCATCCAATGGAAAAAGGATGAATCAGAATACTGATGAAACAATGGCTTTCATATCATAGGTCAAACTGTGGGCCAAAAGCAGATTGTAGTCTAGATGGAAATCTATGAATTCGATATCTGTTGTTACAGTTTTCCCACCAAGAGTGATGGGGTAGCAAGAAAGGTATCCTTATGGGATGAAAGTGTGGCCATCAAAAAATTTAAGGGAATTTGATGGCAGTGAGAGAGTCGGCAAACCCAAAGTGAACCAACAGGAAGTAGCAATGACATAGGTTAACACAGCTCCATTAATAATGATGCGGTGGATGGCTTTTCCTTTCGAAATAACTTGCACTTGGAATGCAATTTGATGGGAAAGGTGAGGTTTACCTTTCTCCATGTCAAAAATCCCTAGATTGGTGATCCGAAATTATGTAGGAATGCAACAGAATACAAATATAAACATAAACACAGAGATCAGGGAAAATTTTAAGAACCTCCCCTAAATTTATAAATATAATAAATGGGCGAATCTCCATGGTATATAGGAAAAA
>APFE030373384.1:433-27183 GCA_000404065.3 Pinus taeda
TTGGTATCAAAGCATAACAGGTGGAACCAAAAATCCTGAGATGTTTTACCGAAGGAACATGTCCATACCGCAATTCATTAGGAGTCTTGTTTCTTATAGCACTAGATGGACATCTATTCTTTATATATGTAGCACATAGAATAGCATCAGCCCAAAACATTATCTTTACATTTTTGAAAAAAAACATGGATCATACCATATTCAAGATTGTTCTATTCATTCTTTCAGCTACACCATTCTGTTGGGGATTATAAGACACATTTGTTTGATGTTTAATCCCATGTTGGCGAAGATATTGTTCAAATTCATTTGATGTATATTCTTTTCCATTATCAGTGCGAATAGACCCAATATGAGATTGTGCATCATTTTCAATCCATTTATGAAAATTCATGAATGTTAGGAAAGCATCAGATTTGTTCTTCAATAAATAAACCCAACACATTCTGGTGTAGTCATCAATAAATGTCATGATATATTTATTTCCATTTGCAGAAGGAACTGGCATTGGACCACATAAATATGAATGAATAAGTTCAAGCTTCCTATGTGCTCCTGAATGTGAGTCATGAAAGGATTGTTTGCTATGCTTTCCTAGAATGCAAGCATCACATTGCTTAAGTTTTCTAGGAATTGTAGGCAAACCAGCAACACCATTTTTCTTCAATAAACGGACACTGTCATAGTTTAAATGTCCAAATATAGCATGCCATAATAAACTTGATGGAAGTGTACCTTCTTCATGATGAGAAATATATGAGAAATGTTGTGCATGAGTAGATGTTCCTTGCAGTTTGAGAAGTCTTTCTTCTTCTCTTCCCCTCATGACAAGTGAGTGATCAGATGATTTTCTCACCTCAAGCTTGCCATCAAACATATGAATGGAGTGACCTTGCTGGCGGATGTGGACCAAGGAAAGCAAGTTTCTCTTGAGCTGTGGGAGATATAAAACATGATCAAGAAGAAAGTCTGGGAGACCAGGTAGTTTAAGCCTGATTGTGCCAAGCCCTGATGGCTTGATTTTTGACTGATCTGCAAAGTAAACTACTCCATCAACATTGTCAGTGAAATCTTCAAAAAAGTCTTTTCTATGAGTCATGTGACAGGTTGCTCCTGAATCAAGCAGCCAGTCATTTTTCCAGGAAGCAAGTGAAGTGTTAAACAAATCTTCATTTACTCGAATGTTACATTGTGCCTCAATATAGTGAGTGGATTCAGGTTCTTTACCTTTGTCTGTATCATCAGTTTTACCTTTCTGTTGGTTTCTTCTCTGCTCAATTTTGTCCCATGGTAGCTTGCATGTAGAGGCATCATGTGATCCATTTCTTTTGCAGCGAATACAATGTAAATCTTCTTTTTCTCCTTGAGGATGTCTGCCCCCCCTTCCTCTGAAGTATCTTCCTCTTCCTCTTCATCCACCTCTTCCTCTTGTAGACTCTTGAGTAGGATATTTTTCTTTATTAGCCATGCATACAGTCTCTTCAGAAGATTCAGGGACTGTCTTCTTTCCAAAGGCTTTTCCTCTTTCAGCAAACTTTTTCACAAGAGAGTCAAAGGTTATATCTTTGAGATTTCCATTTGCTTGCAAAGACTCAAGATAATTGGAGTATGTAGGATAAAGTGCCTTGATAAAATCATTCAGAGAGATATCCAGCTCAACCTTAGTGGATTTGATATCATGCATTATAGACTTTATTTCAAATGCAAGAGCAAGAGGATCATTATTTTACAGTTCAAGAGTGAAGAGTTTAATCATGAGTTTGACGACTTCAAGTGCAGAATGTGAGTCATAGAGTTCTTTCAGCTTTTGTAAAGCTTCAAAGGCAGTTGAATATGATGAAATGTGGCGACTCACCTTTTTATTTATAGATGCTGCGATTAATGCATAAACTTTGTTATTCTTGTTTTCCCAAATGGCGAGTTCTTTGTCTGAGGTAGGCTTTTTTGGGACACTGTCTCCTTCTCCAACACACACTCCTTTCCACAACTCATTAAAGATGAGGGTGTGTTGTATCATTCGGGACCAATCAGGATAGTTCTCCTTGCCAGTGAAAACTATTCCTACCATAGTGATGATTGAATGCATTCTGTAAAAAAATACTTCTGCTGATATACAGTGAAATTGTACTCAAAAAATTTCTCTGGGAAACGATTTTGGTTGTTTAATTCATATCACAGTCAATAATCAATTATTTACGTGAGCTCTACAAAGTTGGAGCAACAATGACATCAACCGCGAGCTCTACAAAGTTGGAGCAGCAACGGCATTACAATTTCAAGCTCTGATGGCAGACATCTCCTGAAGCAAGACTTCCTTCCAAAGTGCTTGATAGCGTTAGAACATATGGTAGCGTTAACAAATATGGAACAGCCTTAAAACATATGGGACAACGTTAAAAATACATATGGTTTCCTTTCAAGTCATATATAACGCAGAGGTACCAAAAAGACAATAACATAACCATCCGTATCAGCTGTCTCAAAGCAGCACATAAAAACCACGCATCAAACACAGCATACTATGTCATGCTTCAACGCATTAGCAACACATCAAAACAACGCATTAGCAACAACATACTATGTCATGCTTCAATGCATCAAAACAACACATCAATGTTTTCACATTCCCACACACGGCGCCAGCAATCCTTGTCTTTAAATACAATGGTCAAATGTACATGTTATTCTAGATTATTCTTCTACTCTCATGAAATCTTCGGAAGCGCTCGCCCTCTGCGGCAACAATTGTGGCTTTTTCGGAAGCTCTTCAACAAGAAATCTGTTCAGCTTCTCTTGTCGTCGTATTTCCAAATCAATATTATTGTGCACATTCCGCCATGTCTATTATCTCAGGCTTGGAGGATTTAGTCGATGAAACAATATCCGTCATTACCAATGCTGGTCGTAACATAGTGGGTATATTGAAGGGATATGATTAGGCCTGAGACAAACAAAAGGATGACTTGCTCGGTGGAGTATGGTTTTGGTTAACGGTCGCTACAAAAAACAAATGAAGGCGTAGGTGAGATGTGGGAATCCGCAGAGTATAATCAATGGAGGTGCCATTTTTTTTTTGAAACGTTTTATGACATGGTCTAACTGCTCATGATCTAGACCGCCAGAGAGCGATTAATGTATTTAGAAGAATAGGCAAGCGCAGGCTTTGGTTGAGACTCATAATGAATCCATGTGTATGCATAGAAAAATGGAACTCACACACAATGAAATTATTAAACAATGACTGAGATTCCGCAGGGATATGACAAATCTGTCATCCTGCAAAACATGGGTAGAATATGAGCAGACTATGCAGGAAGGAGTTACAAAGAATAAGAGCTAAAAAGAAGCTGGCTCTGATACCATGTCAGGCCAGAAGTAACTCCAGTTTGGCATAAAATTGATACATCTGTTATTCCATAGGTAGGTTATTGTTATATACAATAGGAGTGATTGTTCTGTTCATCTCCCGATGACTGTTCACATTCCTAATTTAGTTATTTACACAAATTCCCCCAATCATGAACATTAGGTGTCAACACAATGCATTACAAGATATGGTCAAATTAATTTCTTCTTTATCGATGTGATATTTCACTTCTTAAACCTTTTTCTTCTTGATATGTCCTATCTTGAGAGTTTGAGGAGTGGTAATTCTTTCCAATGCTTTAGAAGATATGGTCGGATTCATTTCTCCTTTCTCTAGGGTGGGTTCCTAGTGTATATCCTTTTCCTTTGATGTTTCTTGATCCTATTCTTCCTCCTCTTCATAATCTATGTAAAATAATTTGTTCTCAGCACACTTATGACCTTTAGTGTATTTGCTATCACAATTGTAACAAAGCCATTTTTCTCTTTTCTCTTCCAATTGTTGTGGCGTAAACCTTGTAGGTTGTGGAAGGCTAGGAGAAAAAACACTTCCATAATTATAGTCATGAGTGGTGGGATTCCTTGTTTCCATAATTCCGCATTCAATTTTTCTTGCCAAGTTGAATGCCTTCTCCAATGAATCAGGTTCACAAAGACAAACCTCGTGCTAAATGTTATCCTTTAAAGTCCCTATGAAGACATCAACCATTTTCTTCTCTAGAATATCGTTTACCCTTATATTCAATTTTTGGAATTCCTCATTGTGCTTTGCCATTGAACCCTTTTGTTTGAGATTTATCAATTGGCTAAAGAACATGTTTCTCTTTGTATCCTCATGATGTGCTATCATTTCCTCCATAAAAATTTACCACGTGACAAGTGGTTTACGAGAACAAAGCCCTTTATAACATAAAAAATTATTTGATTATAAATAATAGGTGCAATACGTACCTTTTGTAACAGTGGTACACCACGCAAATCAAAATATTTCTCCATCTGTAGTATCCAATTTACCAGATCCTTGCCATCAAACTTCCTCATTTCGCTTTTTGTTGATATTAGGAGCTTGATCTTGAAATGACTGTAACTTTATACTTTCTGATCTTTAAGTTCTAAAAATTCAGTCTGCAATAGCCCTCTGAGTCCTCTTTCTAACTCTGCAAATCTAATCACAATTGGATTTTTGAAGAAATATTTATTCCCAATCTCCCGCAATGACCAAATTATAGGCTAGTTTAGTAGAGTGAACTTTTACGACATGCCATGTGTCACTGTTTCAACCTTAGGTTCTGAAAATTATACCCAAAAAAAATACAGTCCGTCCTCTTTCTGTAACTTCTTACTCAATTTCAATTTGATGCTTAGAGAGAAATTTATGATGATTTTCCCAAGGTCACATGTTTAGGATTTAATTCGGGAGTCTGCAAAAACCCATAATTCCTCAGATCATAATCTCCCGCAATGACCTAATTATAGGCTAGTTTAGTAGAGTGAACTTTTACGACATGCCACGTGTCACTGTTTCAACCTTAGGTTCTGAAAATTATACCCAAAAAAAATACAGTCCGTCCTCTTTCTGTAACTTCTTACTCAATTTCAGTTTGATGCTTAGAGAGAAATTTATGATGATTTTCCCAAGGTCACATGTTTAGGATTTAATTCGGGAGTCTGCAAAAACCCATAATTCCTCAGATCATATATCCGAAAATATGGCAAGCCAAGATCTGAAATTCAGACCCAAGTACAGACTAATTTCCTCTCAAATATGTTTTTTTCTAGCTTCTGACACTTCATAGCAAAAACGTTATAGCGAAAATTCCACAATGACCTGTTTTAGATGAAATTCTGGAGCTTGCAAAAATCCTAACTTCCTCAGATCATATCTCTAAAAATATAGTGTGACGAGATCTAAAATTTGGGCCTGAGGTTAAGGGTGATTTCTTCTCAAATGGGTTTTTTTTCCTCTTCTGAGATGTTGTAGGGAAAACGTTATAGTGAAAATTCCATGATGACCTATTTGGAGCAGCAAAACCCTAGAAACCAAAGCTCTGATACCAAATGTTAGGAAACTAGCTCACAAAACGATAGAAAAGATAGATCAATGCCTTAGAATTCAGCCTCTTCGAGGGGGAAACCTCCTTTACATTACACAAATGAACAATTCTTGGATGATACAAATGACAATACCTCCTTTCTACATATAGGAGTCTAAGGGGTCATAATATAATTAGAGCCAACATAACAATAATAATATAAGGGCACAATAATAACAATACATGGGTACAACAATATAATAAGGGGATTGTACTAATAACAATAAGGGGTTACACTAGTAGTATAGGGACCTAACAGAGTCGGGGCCAAGGCTGCCCAGACTCGCCAATGGACAAGTGAAAGAAAATGTGAATGTGAATGCATGGCGATATTGAGTGTAAGTAGGAGTGAATGATCATGCATGAAAATAGTGAATGCAAGATTCATAAAATGGAACATGCATGTGTGTGAATCAAGTCACCGAATCACCAACCCTTGATTCAAAAACGTGTCATGCATACGACAATAGTGAGATGCTAGTGAAAACTGAAACTGTGCTAGTACAAGCTAATATGCATGCAAACAATTGCAAGCGTTCACAGAAATCAAGCAGACAACGCTCACACAAGACAAAACACAAAAAGTGACAGAAATGTTGCACAAGACAAGTTAAGCGAGCTTACCCAAAAATAACTGAGTTGGATGTGTCGAAGGCTCTTGGATGTGTTGTGGGATCTTAGACCTCCAAGATCGATATGAACAAGTGAGCTCTGAAACGTCGAATAAATATTTTTGAAGCTCATGACACGGATGCCGCAAATCTAAGAAAAAACGACACTAGGAGGAAAGACTCTAAAATGATCTTTGCATGTAACCTCTAGCTACTAAAAGTATCTACCTAAAATCTAGGGATGATTTTTTCATGTTGCTTTTTGTTATTTTAGGGAAAAGCAACCCATGCATGGAAGTTAAGTTTTCTTGGTCTCCGGTGGAATGGCCTGCCTGAGTGAAGCTGGCTTTTGCACAACTTCTAGGAGGAAGCTGGGTTGGTTGGCTAGATGTATTAAGCAATTTCTAGGCTAAGCAGTTGACTACTACCTAGGATTGCACAATTTTTTGGCAGAGAAATCCTACTGGGCCATATTGCAGAGTTTTTCCAGGGAAGGTTGAAAGGCAGAATTGTGCAATTCCTGAGGCCAGTAGGCTGCTTGTTAGGATTATGTAGTTTCTAGAGGGAAGGATGGTGCCCCACTAGAAAATTTTTAATGGAGCTACTCGGCCAGCAGTTGGACGAAGTCCAGGGAGCTAGTATGTGAGGGGAATGAAACGAGCTATCATGCATAGGATGTCATGGTACTAGAAAACCATTGAAGCTTGTGTACTTGACACTACAAGACATGCTACTAAGGATTGTTGGTAGTGAGGCTCCAAAATGAAGCTAAGGGAATATTTTGGAGGGTGGTTGTAACCACTACAACAAGTTACTTATATAAAAAAGTATCTATGGACTCATTTCACACTAAATGGATTACATTACATTATAATGAGGCATTATCGTTCTTGGTTACAACATTCAACAATATTCATCAAATTTGCATTTGGGTAGCAATATATAATTTGTTGAAAACGTGAGTACCTTTGTCACTTGTGACAAAGAATTGTGTATAAAAATGTATAAGATACATCTATTGAGAATTGATTATTGAAGGGGAGTTGGATGTCCTGCCACTCACTAAGGATCTGTGGCTCACACATGGTTGATACATAATACTAGAGTTGATGTGGATGGTCGCGAATTTTCATCTAAATAGAAAACTATATCAAATTTTGATTCAAAATAGTATATCATACATACTAAGAGAAGCTTTTGAACTTCTTAAAACATATAGGAATTACAAATACATTGTGTTGACCATTTTTTCAGGGAAAGCAACAACTTTCTTGACAATGGCTATGAACTCGATAAAACTTACATATCTTGATGCATGGATAATAATGCAAAAAAGTCATGATCCTCATCCTTGAATGAAAAATCAGCTGTCGGTATGGTATTTGTGATGAAACTTTGTGGCTAGTGATTGGGAATTGCCAAAAAGGAATCATCCTCATCCTCGAATGAAAAATCAGTGGTGGGTATGGTATTTGTGCTGAAAGTTTGTGGCTAGTCATTGGGAACAGAAATTAAATCCTTGGTATGTATGGCATCTATGTCATGCTTTCATGGCTCATGATTGGGGAAAGAAATAAGGTGGTTCTCTCTGGTTTCCAAAATGCCATCGTCCTAGTTCCATTCACATTGGGGCTTATAACCTTCTAAATTGACCTCGCCCAAGAATGTTCCTTGTGGTTGATAATTGGGTAAAGAAATGAGGATGTTGCCTATTTTCTCAAAAATCCCGTCCTCCCACTTGCCAATACTTTGGGATTTTCGAGAAAAGAGACAACCACCACATTTTTTTAACCAGTTATTAGACATAAGGAGCATTACTGGGCGAGGTCAGTTTAGAGGGTTAGAAACCCCAATGTGCTTGGAACCAAGACGATGGAATTGTTGAAGCCAAAGAGAACCACCTCATTTTTTTCCCCAGTCATGAACCATGATAGCAAGGCATAATTGCCATACATACCAAGGTTTTCATTTATGTTTCCAATCACCAACCACAAAGTTTCAACACAGATATGATGCCAACCATTGATTTTTCATTCAAGGATGAGGATGGTGCCTTTTTGGCAATTCCCAATGACCAATGATAAAGTTTCAGCACAGATAACATACCGACTATTGATTTTTCATTCAAGGATGAGCATGATGACTTTTTGGTGCTATTATCCCTTCCTCAATATATGTAAGTCTTGCTGAGTTCATAACCATTGTCAAGAAATTTGTTGTTTACCCTGAAACAATTTTCACCCCTATGTATCTGCAATTCTTATATGTTTGAAGAAGTTCAAAAGATTCTCTTAATATGTATGATATATTATTTTGAATCAAAAGTTGTTACAATTTTCTATTTGGATGAAAATTGGTGGCCATCCACATTCCCTGTAGTATTATGTATAAACCATGTGTGAGCCAGGAATCTTTAGTGAGTGGCATGACATCCAGCTCTCCTGCAACATTTTGTGCTCGATAGATATATCTTATACATTGTTACACATAATGTGTTTTTGCAAGTGACCGAAGTAGTCAAGTTTTCAATGAATTATATATTGCTACCCAAATGCAAATTTGTTGAATGTTGTTGAATGCTGGAACCAAGAAAGAGAATTCCTCATTACAATGTAATGTAATCCATCTAGTGTGAAATGAATGTATAGATACCTTTTATATAAATAACTTAAATTGATTTAATATAGACATGTATTTAAATTTATAATATGTTTGTGTTTTAAATTTTTAATAATAAGTTGAGAATATGTCTTTTTTATAAGAGGTAGAAGGGCATGTTCCTATTTAGACTTGAGGTTAAATGTTAAATAATCAAATTTGGATGGCCATTATTATAACGGATGAGTAACATAGATAAGAAATCTATAAACATATCAGTATTCTCAAAGGCTATTTTAGATTCTTTTTGTATTATTGCAAATGAACTTGCTTGGCATGTTGGGAACTTAGAGTAAGAATTGATCCATGGGTGGGATGGAGTGATGAGTATGTTCTCCATAGGGAGATAAGTGATTTTGTGAGCAACCATTGTATCTACTATCTGGGAAGTTACAAGTGAATTCTTCTCTATGTTATATATTTCCGTAGTTGTAAAATATGGGGTCGATATGTATTGGGTACAAATCTTAGTGGTGCATACTACACATCAAAACATGAAAGCGAGGGAATAGTTTGAGTTACATAAACAAAACAAGGAAACGAGAGTAATTTGATTCAAGTAAAAAAATAAGATTGGTTTCAACTTTAATGTTCAAAACATCCAACGATAGACTAATAAAAATTACCCCGACATTATCTTGATAAGGATTGCTACTACATCATATTTAGACGGTCTCTAGTAGATTTCGAAGAGGTAGGCTGGAATCTATACAAATAAATGATTTTGCAAAGCGAAGAGACCGGAGTAACTTGATTCAAGTTAAAAAAAGAGCGGTTTCAGCGTTAACGTTAAAAACATCCAACGATAGACTAATAAAAATTACCGCGACATTATCTTCATAAGGATCATTACTACATCATATTTAGACATTATCATCATTACTACATCATATTTAGACCGTTTCTAGTAGATTTCGAAGAGGTATGATGGAATCTATACAAATAAATGATTTTGAAAAGCAAAGAGACCGCGGTAAAAATCGATGAATTAAAAAAAAACTAAAAATAGAGAATTAGAGACTATAGATGCAGTGAAATCTATTGAATTGAAAAACGCTACAAAGTAATGTGTAAAACAGAAGTTAGTAAACTAGTTTAGATTTATCTTAACTGTGGATCTATATTAAAAAAGGTAAAAAACAGTGCGTAAAACTGAAGCTAGTAAACCACCATCCAAACAGAAGCTAGAAGCTAGTAAAGTGAGAGGGTTCAAATCTTTTTCCAAACAGAAGCTAGTAAACCATCTTAGATCCGTATTAACTTTGAATCTACCAATAGTTGAGAGGGATCAAATTGCTTTCAATCAATCTCTTGATAACATTTCTCTGCATTGATCCCTCTCTCTGGATCTACCAAGATGTGAGAGGGATCAAATCTCTTTCCATTGATCAGTCTCTCTAGATCTACCAAGAGCTGAGAGGGATCAAATCTGTTTCCATTGTTCCCTATCAAATCTCTTTCCATTGATCCCTCTCTACGCTTGATGGATCTAATTTGGTTTAATTTCACCCTTTCAATAGGATATATTCCACATGAATACCATGGGTAAATACCATAGGTTCTCATACTCTGGGTGAATATGATGAAGCTATTTTTATTTTAACATAATTTTTTGTATTTTTGTATCTACTAAAAATATCATTAGATAAGGTTATTTTTAGTATTGGGGCTAATTAGGACATTACCTTAGAACATCTCTACCATATTGGGTTGGAGAGCACTTGGGCATAATTAAATTTAAATATGGTTATCCAATCATTATTTTAATTTATATTGTAAAATGAACCTTAATTTATAACTACTATTTATATGTTATATATATTTTTAAATGTGATATGTATACTATTATTTTCCTTTATCTAAAAAATTATCGATAATTTTATTAATAAAAACAAAATTTCAATATAACAAATTAAATTTTATTATTCTTATTACCTTTACCCTTTTATTGCGTAGAAAGATGCTTTAGAACCTGGTATGGGTTAGATCTCACATTAAAAATAGAAAAATGTAAACATGTAAATATAAACGTAATGTTTAATATTTAACGTTTTTAATCTAATGTCAGACCTCTTTAAAAAAACAACCCCATTTAAAAAACAATTTAATTATTATTATGTATAAACACCATATAAATTTAAAATATAAAGAGTTTTACAAACATGAAAAAAAGTGTATGGTAAATAAAACAAAATATAAATAAACTAGAGGCATGGTAAATAAATAAAACATTTTTTTTATTTTTACTCTAGAGATATGGTAAATAAATAAAAATACAAATAAATAAAACCCATTTTTTATATTTACACTAGAGGTATGGTAAATAAATAAAAATATAGATAAACTAGAGGTACGGTAAATAAACAAAGTGTTGTTTTATATTTATTCTATAAACTCAAAAATATTTTTTATATGGGACAAATAATTATTAATACCATGGACCAAATACCATATTAATAAAGGAGGTATGGTAAATAAATAAATATGAAATAGCTATAAAGAGGTATGATAATTAAACAAAAATATATCGAATAGGATTATAAATCAACATCTAATTGTATAACAAGCTTATGGGCCAAATACTATGGTAAATAAAAGAGATATGTAGAAGAATTAATCACATTGATTGGATTTGGTTGATGTTTCGAACTAGCCAATGTGGTTCATCCTCAGGACTGTCATACTCTGGAAACAATTTTTTTCTTTTTAATTACCAACATTTACAACCTATGTAACTTGCCACTATTAATTACCTGCATTTACACATATTCACATACCATTACTTCGCTTGGAGTGTTATGTTAAATGTGTGCAATTTCAAATAAATTATTTTTTTCCACCTACGTGTACAAGGATCCATCTCCCAACCAAGATGGAATTCCTCAACATTTACTCTGGCTACAAAAAGGCTTGTTACACGACGATTGGGTGTGGGAGGATGGGTCATGAGTCTAAGACCATCGACTCCATCACCTTACTATTGTTGATTTGGTATGTTCCATTAATGTCTGCACTGTGACTGTATGTAGCAGGTGCAGCGCTGCCCAACACAACTATTGCCTCGGGATCCTTTCTCAATCGATGGCTTCGGGGTCAGCTCGACGATCCAACAGTGGTAAATGGTGTAGGTCTATTCACATTGCATGGTCTCTTGGCAGAAGCTCATTTCACCACCAATTGCCCATGCTACCGCTTGAATGCCGTTCTCATTCCTGGGTCTGTGCGTTTGGCTCTTGGTTTTCAGTTTACTACCAGGTGGTGTTCATGCTACTACCGCCTGAACTATGCACTCGAACTCGGCTAGAGGTAACCACTCCTATTTCCACATGCAGCAATGTTTTCTAGTGATACAAATGCTTAGAATATATATTTTTACTTTCCTTGTATAAACAAAATGTTTTATGGCTCAGTCGCTAGCTGAAACTGTTTCTTCTGTGCAGGGTTCTCACACATCCATCCTCGGAGTTGGCTTTGCTTGGGAACCCAGTGCCGCAAAGATGGATTCAGGCTCCGACGTTTCAGGTATGAGGCATAAGGCTAGTTGATTACGTCCATTGTTACCCTCTCTTCTCTCTTTCTTGTTCACCATGTGTGTTTAACACATATGATGCTTGGGTTCTCAGATAATTTTGTCCTACACAGAGGGCCAGCCTCATAGAGGCCTCTCTTAGGCTCCACGCCTCTGGCTAGCTTACTTGCATTTATGCTTTCGGTTATCTGGGTCCCTGCTAGGTTTCATGAAAAACATTGGGACCGAGCCCTCAGTTGGCTTCCCCTACTTTTCCGTGAATGTAACTACTGTATTATTTCAGGTTGAATGTAAAGTTTTTAATTTAAAAGAACACTTCGGTTCGGGGTATTTGGCCTGGTAACATATGCCGAGAGCCAAACTCTTATAATTTCCTGACGAGTCGGTTTTTAGTACTTGTGCAATACATGCATATGATTATCAAGTTCCCTGACTTTTGACAATGGTTTTCGCTGTAATATTGTATGGTTCCTTGATTTTCTTGACTATTTGGAATGTCATAATACAATACTCAATTTTTGAATGGTTTGCTCGGATATGATCAATAACGAATCTACCCTTTCTGGGTCAATGCATCTATGGATTATACTTTCTTTCCTTTATGCTTAGTTATACGTTACAATTTTTGCTATGATGCCTTACTTTCTTGAATTACCAGTTTCACGCATAGTAACAGGATTTCCATAGTTACAATTTCTGCGTCTTCTACTCTTGTAATTTTTTATTGATGTTTTTTTTTTTTTTCTCAGTAACAAATGAATTCCTTGTTTGCTCTCATCTAAGAGTTGTTTACTCGATTCACCCTGAGAATTATAACTACAGTCACTCAATTATATTTTTTTTTTTGTATATGAAACTGTCCCCATTACCCTGTGGACACATTTGGCAGTACACCTCAACTGAGGTTTATGGTCTATTGAGGTATAAATGCTTTGAGCCGTCATGTATCTATCTCGGATCCCCTAAAGTAAGGGTAACGGATTACTGTTGTTGGGTTTTAATTTGCGCATGGCCACCAAGTATACCCAATTTGTTTAAAAAGTAGTTTACATGTTATAAACTAATAGAAGTAGCATAGCCACCCTGTCTATGATTTTACTGGACAGTAAGTCAATTCTCTCAGCGGTCTTCCCCTGTGAAGGTGTTTTTGGCTTCATTCTCGGCCATAGTTAATTCTTGGAGTAATTCTAGAAGCAATACCCTATGCCTGAGGTTCCAGAAATACTACCCTTCACCAAGGGTTCAGGGAAAACGAAACCCTACCCCTAGGGTTCTGAGTACAAGTACAATATACATTATGCATTCTTTTTGCAGTTGGAAATTCAACTCTTACTATCGAGCCTACAATAAAGGTCTCCAACTATTTTCTTATCAGCACTGTCGGTAGAACCCTGCTTACCCCATCTCTAAATAAATAACTGCAACATTACAATCATCTAATACAACATGCCTCCTCAAAGTTTTAGAGTTGTTTTTTTTTTTAAAGAAACAAAGAACAATTCAGTCCTTACCTGGGTCACTGTTGCTTGTTAAATACTTGAAAGTTGAGATTACCTCTGCGCATCTCTATTCACCTGCTTTCAATCTGCCGCCCGTCCATGAGATTTGTCCTCTGGGACTAGAATCTCCCCCCTTGCTCTCTTGCAAGACCACCATTCGCAGCAAGATGTTCGCTCTTAGTGCTTAGCTATCTAGTCATCACCAGACGTAGCCAATATCATTTGCCAGTTTCCTCTCTCTGTCTATCCCGACAGCACAGAGCATCCCCCTTTTTCTCCCCTTCCTGTTCCCCTTTGGAAACCTTTCAAGTCAAGGGAAAAACAGTTAGGGTTGGGAATCATGGAAACTACCTTGCCTCTAACTTCCCCCTTGAGAAGTTGTCGGTTTCTTTTGAAAAAGCTTTTCTTAAAAAAAATCTCTCTTTTAAAGAAAAGAACTAATATTATTTAAATTCAAACGATAATGTTGTCAATCCAATTCATCATTTACCACAGTAAAATCAAATAGTTACATTTATCCTGGGGCATTACATCTCCCCCTCTTGAAATTGAACATCCTCCTGATGTCCATTGACCAAGGACAACTCCAGATAAGCTTTCTTCATGAGCTCCTCATCTTCCTAGGAGGCCTCATCAGGCCCAAAGTGCTGCCATTTCACTTTAACTTGGGTAATAGCTCACGTCTGCAGCTATACTTCTCTCCGGTCGAGAATGCTCAGCGGCTCGACCAAGACTTCTCCTTCCGGTTCGACCTGTAATATACAATATTCTAAATCAGTTTTTTTAACAAACAACTTTCAGACTGGTCTACTGGAAGTAATTCTCACCTGAATAGCCTACCATTTGATCACATGTTTAGGGTCATAAACGTATTTTTTTAACACAGAGACATAGAAGACATTGTGGACCCGGATGTGACTTGGCAGGGCGAGCTCGTAAGCCACTAGCCCAATCCTTGCCAAGACCTGGAATGGTCCACAATAGCGGGGTGCCAACTTGGCACACCTGCTCCATTGCAGTATACTCCTCCTTGCATGAATTCTCACATATACATGGTCACCGACTTGGTATTCTTTAAACCTCCTCTTCCGGTCAGCAAACTTCTTTTTCCTATCCTGAGCAACTTTTAAATTGGATCGTACCTTTTTTACCATTTCCTCCATTTCCTTAAGCATTTCTGGCCCTAACCTTAGTTTGTCTTCAGGTCCACCCCAGCTTGAGGGTGTGCGGCATTTCCGCCCATACAATACCTCAAAGGGGCTCATTTGTAAGGAAGTACGATAGCCTTTATTGTATGCAAACTCAAACAAGTGCAAATACTCCTCCCATTGAGTTGGTTGTTGCATTACATAAGCCCTTAACATGTCTTCTACCGCCTGGTTCACCCGTTCTGTTTTTCCATCGGTCTGGGGCTGATACACTGTACTGAAGTTTAGTTGTGTCCCTAATTCTACAAATAATGTCTTCCAAAAGACCAATGCGAATTTCACGTCACGTTCTGAGATTATTGTCTTTGGTAGTCCATGCAATTTAAACACATTTCGCATGAAGATATGGGCAATCTGTATATCTCTATAGGTGGATTGCATAGGTATAAAATGTGTCGCTTTACTTAATTTGTCCACTGCCACCATGATAGAGTCATTATTCTTCTTGGTCTTAGGCAGCCTTGTTATAAAATCCATAGAAATGGTTTCCCATTTCCATTCTGGAATGAGTAAGGGTTGTAATAGCCTCACTGGATGCTGATGCTCTGCCTTAATTTGTTGGCACTCCAAACACCATGCTAGATACTCGGCCACATTCTTCTTCATAACCGGCCAATAGTACTCTTTTCAAAGCACAGTGATCATTTTCTGATACCCTGGGTGCCCAACATCGTGACTGATATGAAATTCATCCAAAATCCGATTATTAAGACTGTTTTGATTGGGTACATATAGCCTCTTTTTGTAATACAACATTCCAGCATCATCTACCTCATAGTCTGGCTGATTCTCCTTGCTAATAGACTGTTGTACTTATTGTTTTATTTGTTGGTATTCAGTATCTTCTTCTACTGCCTTTTTTATCATTTCCTCGAAGGGGCTCTTCCACTCACTAAAGGAAATTTCATACAAACATTGTAATTTCCGAATTAAAGCATCTTCCACCCGGTTTTCTTTCCCCTTAAAATGTTTGATGTCAAAGTCAAAACCACTTAGGAAATCTACCCACCATGCTTGCCTCACGTTTAAAGTGGGCTGGCTGAAATAATTGGTCAAACTGTGGTCATCTGTCAGTAATAAAAATTTCCTTCCCATGAGATAGTGTCGCAACATCTTCAAGGCGTGTATGACGACTGCCAGCTTTAAGTCATAAGCAGAATATTTCTGCTCATGCTCTTTTAGTTTCCTTGACTCGTACGCAATTACTTTCCCTTCTTGCATCAACACACCTCCCACACCTTCCTTGCTTGTGTCAGTGCACACCACATAGTCCTTATTAGGATCAGTTATGCTCAAAATGGGTGTGGTGGTGAGCAGGTGCTTAAGCTCCTCGAAACTCTTTTGATAATCCAGGGTCCATTTGAACGTTCTTCCTTTTTTCTGTAATGAAGTGATTGGATATGCTACTCTTGAGAAGCCTTCCACAAATCGTCTGTAATAATCAGCTAACCCCATAAAGGACCTGATGTCTGCTACATCTTTCGGTATGGCCCACTCCATTATGGTCTTTATCTTTTGAGGGTCCACTGCAATCCCTTCCTTTGTCATTATATGACCCAGATACTGTATTTCTTCCTTGAAGAAGTCGCACTTGCTGAATTTGGCATATAACTGGTGTTCTAGGAGGGTTTGCAACACCAATCTAAGGTGCTCCTTGTGCTCTTCCATAGTGCGGGAATATATCATCGATGAATATCAGTACAAATTTATCCAAATATCGATGAAATATGATGTTCATCAAGCACATGAAAGTTGCGGGGGCATTAGTTAACCCAAAGGGTAGCACCACAAACTCGTAATGTCCATACCTTGTCCTAAAAGTTGTTTTAGCTATGTCCTCTTCCTTAATTCTGATTTGGTGATATCTTGATCACAGATCGATCTTGGAGAATACGGTTTCTCTTTTCACTTGGTTAAAAATTTCGTCAATCCAAGGTAGAGGATACTTATTTTTGATTGTCAGTTTGTTCAACTGACGATAATCTATACACATGCGAAGGGTCCTGTCTTTTTTCTTAACAAATAATACTAGATCCCCCCAGGGAGACATGCTGGGGCGAATATAATTTTTGTCTAACAGCTCCTATAGCTGCATTTTTAACTCTATCAGCTCGAGTACACTCATTCTATAGGGTTCTCGAGATATCGGTGCTGCCCCTGATACCAATTTGATAGTAAAGTCTATATCCCTCTTAGGCGGAAATCTGGGAATCTCTTCCGAAAACACATCAACAAATTCTTGTATCACAGGGATGTTGTCTAGCATGGCTATCTTATCTTTTGAGTTAGCATAGCCCACTTGAATGGCATAAATCTGACACCCCTTTCTAATGCATTTCGCTAACTGAGATGTAGTTATTGGTCGAACCTGCACTGGCCGCTTAATTCCTTGCATCTCCTGCCTTGCTCCATGTTCGTCCCTATAATAAATATTCTTTGTTTTGTAGTTGACTAGTGACCAATGATTTTCTAACCAATCCATAACGATCAGAACATCATATGGACTGAGGGGAAGCACATTTAAATCTGCCATTACCGGCTGCCCTGCTATTTTTAAAGAGCAGTTATTGACTTTTGCAAGCACCTGCCTCTTGGCCGCCGTAGCCAGCTGTACTAGCAACAGATTCTTGAATTTAATAGGTTGTAGTTTACAATGTTCTACAACCTTAGGACAAATATAGCTTAATGTGTCTCCAGGATCAATTAAAACGGCTACAGTAAGGTTTGAGATTTTACCTTCGAATTCTACCATGGTTAGCTTGTACTTCTCCTGACGATCGAAAGGGTTGCATTAATCCTTGGTAAGCTACATCCTACATCGCCGACTGTCGATGCTTCATGAATTTGGGATAATTATTTGGTTCCCTTTCGCTACAGACAGTTTTTGACGTATTGAGGCCCTCCACAACCCTAGCACTGTACTGGAGGTCTTGCTGTCCCTTCACTATCCAATCTTGCAGGTTGTTCGCCGACTCTGGACTTGCTGGTCGGCTTGGATTTGAATGAGTTTTTCTATATAGTTCTACTGTTCTACCCCTTGTCAATTCCCTTGCTTCGACCACTGTGATTTCCTTTACTATTCCCAACTGACTTATTACCTCTTTTATCATTCCATCTTTTACCTGGAACTTCCCCTTTCTGTTTACTCTGCTAGTAAAAAATCCTGACTTTACGTATGGCTTCATCCATTGTCTTGGGATTGTCAAACTCAATCCTTTCTCGCATATAGAGGGGGTAAACTACTAACAAATCTTTGCACCTTAGCTTTTTCCTCTCTAATATAAGGCAGATAATGAAGCAAGGAAGTAAAATGGGTGATAAATTCATCTATGGTCTGCTGCCCCAACCGCAAGTCATGGAATTCCTTTTCCTTTTCGTCATAAAAATGCTCAGTCAGGTATCTTTCTTTGAAGTACCTTTGAAATCTTTCCCAAGTTATAGTCTGTTCACTTACTCCCTTTACGATCTTAACTTCTTCCCACTACAGGGTGGCTTTCCCTGCAGTTGGAAAATGGCCAGTCGTGCTTTAAGGTTGTGATCGTATTCGTATAACTGGAAATATTTATTCATATTAATCAACCATGCCTTAGCTGTTTCCTCCTATTCCCCATCAAAGTGTGGTGGTTTAATCTTACAAAATTGTCCTTGCAACTCTGTCCATTGCCTTTTTGAGGTCTGTTGTTCAAATGCATTGTCAGATCGTTCCTCCCTCTCTTTTGACCCTTCACGTTCTGTATGGTAGTTCTGTTCCTCAGACATTCTTTACTGTTATGTGCTGGGATTAGCTGGTGGCTGGTTCTGTTTGTCAGACAGGATTTTTATAATTCTCTCTTATTCCATTGTTAGTTGTGCATTATCTTCACGTAACTGGGCCATTTCATTTTTCAATTCCTGCACTGTCTCCAAAATAGACTAGTTTGTATTGCGAGCTTCCTCTCAGATTTGTACCCATAATTCTGGGTTATCTCCCGAGTTTGTTGCAGGTCCCTGTCTGGCTACAAATATGTGTGGTCCGTTGCTTAATAGATCTGCCTCATTGATCCTTTGCTTAATAGATCTGTCTGTTTCACAAATGTCTTAGATCTAACAAAAGAGATATGATAAATAAATAGGAATATAAATAAACCATAGGTATGGTAAATAAATAAAACCTCTTTTTTTAATTTACTCCATAAACCTCATTATACATACTAACACTCAAAAAATAGGTTTTATTTAGGCGACCCCTATGGGCCAAATATTATTAAATTATACAAAAAATATTATTTAACCCTAATATTAATATTATTATTATTTTTATTTAGAAGAGTTTTTAGCAAAAATCACATCATAATCCATTTGTCGACGCGTTTCCAACCAACAAGTGTGGTTATAGTAGGCGTCAAGGTCAAAAATCTTTCCTTAAATGCAACAAATATCACTTGGTTAAGAAAGACCCTAAAGATTGAGTCTGAGGGGTTCATATTCCTTTCATCTAAGGGATTACTCATACGATTGCAAGGATTCTGAGGGAGAATAATGTTCCCTCGACCTTTATACCCCTTAAGATAATCCAGAGCACCCTTAGATCGGTAAAAGACTCTGTCGACCCTAAGGACATGAAAGGTGTCTATGTTATTCCATGTTCTTGTGGGACCCCCTATGTTGGTGAAGCTAGTCTCTCTATTAACAAAAGGATTCATGAGAACTCATCTGACATAAAACATGGGAGGACCTAGTCTTCCTCCCTAACAGAATAGGTAGAAAAGACTAAGCATCACATTTGTGTTGACGAGGATAGGGTTATTCCGAAGATTGCACCTTTTCATCATGAGAAGTTTAGGAAAGCCCTAGCAATTGGAAAAAGGCCAAATAATCTCAATAGGGATGATGGCCAGAAAATTAGCAGATGTTGCATCCCTTCCCTTTCCTCCTTCCCCGCCACCGCGCCAACCCCCCCCCCCCGCCCACTTCTTTGTTCCTGCCCCTCTGACCCTTCCCCCTTTGATGTTCTTTGTATTGTGGTTTTTTCTTGTCTCTCTGCACCTCTTCCTCTCGCTTGTTTTCCATTTTATTCCTTTTCTTTTCTTTGACTTTTATTCATTAATTTATTCTATTTTATTTTATCCTAATGAAAAATTAAGAATTAGATGCTTCAACATATGGTACATATGTTCATAATTCTGTGCCCGAAAGCTAGCAATATCCGTCCGGCTAAAACTGGTCAATGTCATCATCTTGGGATAAGTGTATGAGACAATCCAATGTATCATGTTTGCACATGGGAACATGGGATACCTACATGCAATCTAGTACAAGTTGGACCTATGAATGTTCACATAGAATTGGCAATCCTGGAGGTATTCCCCAAATGTGCCTACAAATGCATCAATGAACTCTTGACATTTTGGCTTGATTTCCTTGTCTACAATCAGCTTGGTGTCTTCATAGATCGACAGACTTGTAAACACTCGCTCAATTGCTGCTCCAATTGCACTTCCATTAGTGTCCTTTCATCTTGCTCTCTTGGAGGCCATTGATCCCGATGTGCTAAGATGTGGACGAAAACCTACTTGATCTGAAGAAATGGTGACATGCATCATAAGAAATCTGTAAGCTAAAACCAAAACAAACTTTAGGAATGACATGCAACATACCTGGGGATTGACTGGCAAGGATTAGGTAATTTTTCCTAGGATGTTGGGAGATTGGCTGCCATAACTGCACAAAAGGCAGTCTAGACTACTCAGAGGCTAGCTGGCTACTGGAATTATACAATGCACAATCTAGACTAGCCTACTGGCTACTGGGATTATGCAATGCGCAATTCCAACTGGCAAGGGTTGGAGGCTCACTCACTGCATTGCGCAATTTTCTGGGCCAGCAGTCACTCCCTCTTAGAATTGTGCAATACAACACTATAGGAGAGTCAGTACGAAGAAATGCAACAAGCTATCATACACAAGTTGTCACACTGCTAGATAACCAGTGAAGCATGTGTACTTGAGAGTGAAAGACATGTTGTTGAAGATGGTTGGTAGGGAGGCTCCAAAATGAAGCCAAGGCAAACTTTTGGAGGGTGGTTTTAGCTGCTACAACAGTTTGCGACACACTGGTATAACTCCATATCTCCAAATGGACCTTGTTCATGAAAATAAAGTCTAACACCTCTCAAAGTGTTGTTTAGTACTTTGTTTGTCTTGGTTTCCACACTTGCTTGATTATGAGATGTAGCATCTGCCAAGCTCTTGTTCAATTGACACACATTCCAAGACAAGTCAACACAATTGTTTTGATTGGTGATGAGGGGTATATTGATGAACAAGTAGTATAGTTGTTATAGTCTTAGTTTCATCTCTGGTGTTGCTCCACTACTAGCAGGCCTAGAAAATACCCCAACGGAGTCACGCAGGAACACAAGCATTGCTCTGCTAGCAGTGAGCCTGGTCACTACCCTATAGGAGTCACTTGAATGATATCTCTATGTAGAATCCTTTCTCTTCTTTCACCTTATTCATTATTCATTTTCAAATATTTCACTTTTCATTTTTTCATTTTTTCATTTCTCATAATTGTCCATAACACTTATTCATTTCAGAGGCGGAAGAGGGATCCCAACTTACTGAGAGTAGAAAAGGTTATTCCTTCAGAGAAGTAGTTTTATATATACCTCTAACAAGATTTTAAAGGTTTTCCCCCTCACCTTACTTTACTTGATTGGGCTGACAAGGGTTAACCCAAAAACAACCGACTAGAGTAGGTGAAACTAGTTAGCATGCAAGCATTGTGTTTTCACAGATGTTCACTTTGAATTGTACATATTTTCCATTGGTGTATCATGGATTGAAGATAACAAGTTCTTCATATAGAGGCTGGATGATAGGTAACCAAGTAGTGATAGTTGCACAAGGCCTCTTGTACTTTACCCATTTTGTTTCAAGAGTCAAACAAAGTTTTGTTGGAAATAATACTGAGAGGGGGGGTGAATCAGTATTATCAAATCAGTAAAAAATTTTCATTTCCATGCTTAGATACATATACGCTACTTCAGTTAGGTGAACCCGCGTGTATACACTACTGTGTCTAATGCAACTAGCGTATATCCAGAATATTTATGATTCAGATAATCCATTATATGTTAATCTTTAGATAATGCATCAGAACTTCATTGAACATATGAAAAGTAGACAGAAGCAGTAAAATAGAGTAGATCAACACACACAAGAAGCACACATGAACACCATGATATAAGGTGGAAACCCAATGTGGGTGAAAACGACCTACTGCGAGTCGTCTCAATCTTCTTTAATAAGAAATTCTTTTTACAATAGTTCTTTACTGGTGCAGACTTATACCAATACACATGCTTCTACCTGCAGAAGGCTACAACCTTCTCTCGTTCTCCAGCCTCTCCTGGAAGGGAGCTACAACTCCCTTTGCTCTTGTACTAGCTGATGTAATAGTACGTATGTGCCGACCTACCGAAGGCTACAACCTTCTCTTTCTTCCTCCAGGTACCACGTTTCATCAATTTTTAGAATGGATACACTGAAGCACAACTCTATATCTAAAGGCCACATTTCATCCAATTTTCATACTGGACCCATCAATATCATTGAAGCACACAAACACTAGCATCATCAATATCTGAAACACCCAATACTGAAACACTGAAACCTTGTCAACAAAAGCAGTCACCAGAACATAGAGCAGAACACTAAACTCTGCAACAATATTCAGAACCAACTGTATCATCAAAAATCATAGCTCAAATGGTATACGCTACTTGGATGAACCAAACTCGCGTACATATGTGCTCTTACCAAAGCCAACCCGCGTACATATCTATAAATAATCAATCATGACTTGCAGCTATTTCAAACTTAAGTTATACCTAGTTCAAAACATTACATGCGTCAGTATATAGATCTACAACAAGCATAAACAACCATATAGAGATAGTTCATTTCAAACCATTTGATCCCGATCTATCTTTAGATCTTGTTCTCCATCAATGGGTGAGATCCCTCCTTAGCTTAGATCAAGCAATGCATCATAACCCATATCCTGCATACTGGATCTCATACTATATCAGATACTCAAGTATTTTTCCATCAATTTGGCTAATGATCTTCTTCTCCTTTTATAGTCTTAGGCCTTTCACAATACCATGGTCCAAAACCATAACAAATCAATACCATGGACCCAATACTAGGGATCAACACATCTGACGAAATACTATGGTCCAAAATCATAGGTTCAAATACCAAGGACTAACTACCATGGAAAAAAAGTAAGTTCTCCAACATATACGTGATTTTTCTTGCATGAAAATGCGTGCATATGCATATGCGTCTTGGGCACATCCAACCTACGTGTATACGTGGCTTTGTCAAAGTGAACCTATGTATATATATTTTCTCTTCATTCTTGTAGACTGATCATCAATTCCTTGCTGCTGACCTCCTGCACTATGATTTTTCATCTGTGTGATTTGCCATCAAGGACAACACTTGTCACATAATGCCAACAATCTCCCCCTTTGGACTTGATGGAAAAGATAACTTGTCATACTTAGAATTCTCATTTGATTCCTTTGAGCTATCCTGCATCCCATGCATTCAGTCACATCTGATATCTCTTCTAAAGATTCATCTAGTTATAACTTAAGAGAGATGCTCTTCTATGAGCGGGTTTCCATCAAGTACAACACATGCATCATAATGCCAACAATCTCCCCCTTTGGACTTGATGGCAACAACACCAAATCACTCTCCCCCTTTGACATCAAGGGCAAAGGGAAGACCAACATATTCACTTTCTTTGATAAACATCCCGTTGACCATACTCCCCCTGAGTACCTGTTGAAATCTCTGAATGAGCTCCCCCTTTGTATATGCCAAGGTGTATCAATCTGATCATGCCTCCTCTGAGTACATGCTGAAGTCTTTGCTTTGTTGAAGAGTGTTGTTCATGCTCCCCCTGACTGTAAGCAAGGTCTGCAAAAAGGTTTTCTATAAGAAGAACATGACTCTATCATAAATGACCTTCCTATTACCAAAGACTCATACATACATCCATCTTCCATCCAAGTGGGAATTAAATCACCTACCCAACCAAGTGGGGATACATCAAAAGTTTACATATGATAAAAAAGGAACATTACATCATCCATCCCAGGCATAGTGGGGAAACCAACATAGGCCGTTACATGACCTTTATAATAAAAGAAATACAAGACATAGAAACCAAATATCAGTAGCAAGACTTATGAAAGTCCCCAATGACTAATATCAGTAGCATCTGTTAAACACTTTTCCACTCAGCAACCATGATATTTTGTTCTCCTTCTGAACTTGATCTATCTGAACCCAAAAACAGCTTATTTACATGAACTAAAGGCTTCTAAGGTAATGCCAACAATGCATTATTAGAAGTTTATCTTCTCCCCCTGAAGCTGTGCCAATTGGCCTCTGTCAGACTCATATCAGACTCTTCTCAACTTGAGTCAGGCCCACTGATTTTATTCGAACCAACATATACGCGACTGTATCCAAAGAAACAAGGGTATATACATGGATACTCTTTATTAAACTCGCGTACAACTATTTCTAGATCAGCAACCTGTAAATGTCCTGTACCAAGGTATGTCTACATATAGAAATCAATTCATCCTTTTGAACATCGTCATAAATCATTCACATGATATCATATGTGAAAAACACCATAGTCATCATCATCGAGATCTGCATGAGCATGCATGTAACATTACACGAGAATATCCCTCATCTGATAATCATCAATCATCATATGTGAGAATCAACCTATCATCATATAGGTAAGAATTTATCAGCATATCTCCAATAATGCAATTCCATGTATCCAGCACTAAGTATCTAGAGCTCAAGATTTTGTCAAGGTCTCTTTATATCATCAACATCAACAATCCTCATCTACATGATCATCAAGAACTATAGGAATCCTGCATCATAACTGTATTATATCATCTTCATGCATATGACGATAGCAGCATATGAGAGACTCATCATCAAGTAATGACGTTGTGTATTCAAGCTTTGTACTTCTCCTTATCCTTATGAAAATCACAATGTAAGCATCATATATGCACCATTAATCCACCAATATGTTCTGAACATCAACTATGTAACCCCAAGAATCATATGAGATTTTATCATGGACAACTCATAACCACATCATAGCAAGATACATTATTTAGCCATATGAGCATCATCACCAAGGACTATTAACCATAATGCCAACAATGCATTATTAAAGGCATATGCTCCCCCTCAACCTGTGCCATCTATTTACTGTTAGATCTGATCATGCATAAATCAGAAATAAGCATCAAGACATCATCATCATCAAGTTAGGATCAAAACATTTTACAAGTATCAAGACATTTCCACACATCCTCGGCAGACTGTAACTATTAACCGATAGAGCAAATAATGGACTGAGTCATATTAGACCCTTTTTCTGAGCCTGTCCCCACTGCTTTTCCTCAGACTGACATATACGCGACTTTACAGTGTCTAACTCACGTATATATGCGACTTCCCTTTATGAAATTTTCATATGAGATTTAGGACACTGAACTTTTACACTTTCAGCTCCCCCTGAGTCTGTTCTGTTTGTGTTGTCCTGTGTCTGAGCATAATGTGTTGTCCCACATCTTTCCGACTGTATCTCCTTCTTCTTCCATATCTTCAAGTGTGATGATGTTTTCTCCTTTTGGTGTGGTGCCCAAATCTTCTTCCTGCATTCCTTTGCAAGAATGTGAAGATATTTCTGTGTGATGATCTTGAACGATTCTTCTTCTACATCTAGCTGCAACATGTCCAAGATTATGACATTCATAACATTCAACATTATTCTTAGGAGGAATAAAATATTTTCTTTGAAGAATCTCTTTCCTTGATTGTTGATGGGGTTGACCTCTCATCTCCTTGTTGATCATTTTAGATTTCTCTTTAGAGTTCGTTGCCTCACCTTGTGAACTAGATTCACCTTCAACAGATTCATGAAAACCAAGACCAGTCTTGATAGTAGGAGACCTTTGACTACTAAGAATATCATCCAAGGCTTTAGTACTATCCTGAAATCATAACAGTTTATCATTTTCTTCTAATTTACCTTTTAAGATATTTACCTCATCTTGATGTTGCTCTTCCTTTTCCAAACATTGCTTCTTCAAAATTTCTTCATACTTTCTTCCTTCTTCCATTTGTTGTCTTAGTTTGAGAATCTCCTTTTCTTGTTCTTCATTCAGATCCTGCTGCATTTGATGAATTCTGAAGCCACATTCTAGCTGAGATTTTAAACTGATGACTTCGTTTTCTTGTTTTTCAATAGCTTGGAGTGGATATTTATTCTTCTTCTTTGATTCTTCAAGATCTTCTTTTAGCAAGCAGATCGTGGCTTCAAGACTTTCATAGTAACTGGATCTATCTCTGAGTTTCTTGATGGTTGTGCTTCTTTCATTAACTTCATCTCTTAATGATGTTATTACATCCTGTAACTTTTGATATTTGTCCTTGAATAACTTCCTTACCTTCTTTCCTTCTTCTAGTTGGGCTTTTAGTTTGGTAGCTTATTCTTTGAAGTCACATTCCCTTTTGCTAAATAGATCTTGTTGATCTCTGATCTTGTCTGAAAGCCTTCTAAATTCTGTCCCTATTTGATATCTTTCTTGTTCACCCTGTTATCACTCAGGTTGTCCCTAAGCTCCTGAAGGGATACGGCCGAGGTAACCACAAACCAATCTTTGGATTGCAGGTCCTAGC